>JAPYYT010001824.1:0-22932 GCA_030522565.1 Ceratosolen corneri
ACATTTAATAATTAGGTTAGAATATGTATTCTTGTGCGTAATGTAAAATTTCAGTCTCAGTGGAAGAGAAAAAATGGCACGAGATTTTTTCTTAATCTTGTCAGTTCTAGAACGACATTCAAAAAAGCTTTTTATTATACACATCGTGTAAAAATAATTATTTTATTAATCAACAATATAAATAGGCAAAGGTAGAGAATAATTACTTTATAATTAATATGGCTGATTAAGGTAGTCGAATGGGCCGTAAAACATTACAATTACAATCGAATTCCAAAGCCCTAAAATTGAAAAGTATTTTTCTGATTTTACTGTTCCTTTTCAGGTCATAATAATTTTACAAAAACACAAATCGATATGACATTTTGCGTATTTAATGTTCTCGAGTTTAAACACACACGTTAAATCCTCTATGGGTTCGCTATTTTTCTGGTCTTAAAAGGAACGGAAATTCGCATCGATTAGTTTTTAACCGCGTAAAAAAAACAATGTTATTACCGCTGACGTCAGTAGCGCTCGATTATTATTATTTCTTATTTGGCGGTGCTTTCAGTTTGCGTCGCGACCTTTTTCTCAACTTACCCCAAATGGGAAGATGGGCGGCTTAATTAAATGCAAATCTGCAAATTTCATTAATTCGATGCGGTAAAAGCTGCACCTTCATTTTTCTTGACTCTAGTGGGGCGCTACCATAACCAGCAAGTGCCACATTATTCCAATATTGCGCAAAGTAAGAAGTTCAAGAGTATGTCTGAGTTGTGCATCACCGATAAGGGAAAATGAGCCGGTTGAAGCAATTGCAAGTTTGCGAGCAAGGACTAATTTGCGAGGCCTCGAGACTGATATTTATAATTTAGTAACCTTCTTTCCTATCCTTATAAAGTTAAGTGCTGTTTCGAGCGTATAACGATTTATGAATATTCAAAAATTTGATAGATATATGTCACGATGTAGAAAAATTTAAAGCTTCATTATAAATTATTTGGGAGTGCCAGATGACTTTGACATTTACATTTTATTCGGAGTAATTTCAAAATATATGACTAAAATATCGAGTAAACAATTTATGATTATGATTTAAATTATTTTTTCAAATACGCGGCTCATTCAACATTTCATTTGATATTAGAAGGATAATGAAACTAATTTTCACTTTCAATCGTACAACGTATACGGACTTATTGACAAAATTCCTTATACTTTTTATCATTGTAATATTTATTATTTACTATTTCAATATTTCATCGTTTATAAATTAATACAATTAACCGGTTGCTACAATTTAACGAAATTACATAGCAGCCTTATTATTTTTGTAGTTCTGAATGCGCGTGCAAATCATCATACATTTAAAATACACTTCATCATGATTATGCAGTCTTGGCCATTTAGAAACTTTGACAATTTTTCTTCCAGGCTAGGCGAAAATTAAAGGAAAAATTTATCAAAACACCGAAAGAAACTGAATTAAAAGTAGTGGAATAAAAAAGTAGGAGAAGTGATTAAGGAAAGAAATAACAGTCACAGTTGCGCGTAACATTTCTCCTCTTACTTCATACTACTACCATTATTTGTGCGCCGTACCGTGTAATCAAAGTACTTATTAACATACATAAACACATGTTGTTTAAGCGGCATAATAATTTTCAGAATTTTTATAATATTAGCCGGGCCAGTTCATCATAAGCGTTATAAAAGTTGCATGGCATGCAAAATCGATATGGTTAAATTGAAAGTCGAGGAACAAATGAATAACATGCATTCTTTTATGTTTAGAATCATAATACACGCGAGAGAGTATTACCAGTATTTTCAGTGAATAGAAGCGTTTAAATTTCGTTCTAAAATTGACATTTCTGCTATAATTTAGTTTCACGGTTTCTATTATTCTGCATTTAATAACAGCTATTAAATAAATGATATATATCGGAAATACAATGAAAAGCGACTGCGAAATTCTGTATTAATAATATATATATTGTACCGGCGTATTAGCACAAAATAATAAATGTACGTTATTTTTAAAGACATTGAATATTATTATTTTAAAAGATAGAGTGAATTATGTTAATAAGATATACATTTAATTATTGAAATAGAGCACATATATGATAATTTATGGTATAATATTTTTATTTAAATACAAAGTCATTTGAAATAATAATTCAAAGTAACATCTTTGTAGCGAATAATAGTACTCATCAAGCAATAATATTATAGAAACGTAAGAATAATAATAACAAAGTTCTTGCGTGAAGAATTTATGCCTCATAAATGAGTAATAATATCTTTAAATACCTTGAAAAGACTCTTGTATTACAATTTATATTAGACATTATTCTTTAAATGCTAGATAAAATATAATTAAGCAGATATATTGTGAAAAGTTACAGCAGATTGTATTTAAAAGAATACTTAAGAGTTTGATTGAACAGAAAGCAATTGAGTAAGAATAATAGTTTCCAGCTAAAAAATACTATCCATTTTCTTGAATGATATGGAAACATTAAATTTTTCAAAAACGTCTCTACTGCATTGTTAGTAATAACATTATATGGAATATTGTATTTATGTGGTATTCTTTGAAAATAATAATTCTCATGCTGACATTTACATCTCAAAGCAATCGAATATATTATGGTTTTAAACGTTTTTCTAGCTGTCTTAAAAATGTAAAGAACTTGATAATTATTGTATATCAAATTAATTTGTTAAATTACTCAAATTTTTAATAGTATAAAAACAGGTATTTCAATTTTTATAATTATAGCAAAATTATAGCTTTGTATCGTTTCTGTTACAATTTCGTAATGTAATTTACTATGAAATTATCTATATTTATATTATAACAACATTAGATTTCTAGCAATTACTAACAGCATATTTAAAATTTAAAATGTAATAAGTTAAAAAAAAACTTTTCCATTGTTTATTTATCAACTAAATTATTTATCAAAAAATTCCACTAATTAAATATGCGTTGTTAAATATTACAGCGCACTATGCATTAAATTTAGTTTGGAATTAACATCAATTGTTATCGAATGGTAACATAAACACGACAATCTTTGAACTTATGATTCTTTGTCAATTATTTTGCGTAAATTGTCGCAACATGCGTTAAAATACATACGAACAACATATTTACAATAAATTTGGGCATCGCTAAGCTTGATATACAACTGATTAATTAAAATCAGATATCTCACGATTAAAGATATTTTTATACAACAAGCTTAAAAAACAAAACCTTATCATTATATAAAAAATCACTTTCTCTCGTAATCACTTTTACATAAACATCGTGAAATTTACATTGCTATATCTATATAGCAGAAGCCATTCGTTTTCCAGATTCAAGCCACACTCTAATCAATATTCATTATGTACTTGGGCATTTGTATAGAATGCACGTTAATAAGCGCAGCTCAAGTACAGCCACGGCTAATTAATATTGGAATATTTTATCACGTGAGGAGGCGATTCATCTACTTTGTTCTTATTCACGCTCTTTGCCCGTCTGTCTGTCTGTCCGTCTGTTTCATTTCTCTCTCTCTCTCTCTCTCTCTCTCTACCCTCTCTTTATCCCTTTCTCTATATTATAGACGAGGGTCGTCGTCAAAGAAACGAGTGCGATTGCGAACTCCCGGGGGTATTGAAATTTATGACAGTTTATCGTGATGGATACATTTACCGTCATTTTTTATAATATTAGACCGCTAGAGATAGAAGGCATTTGCATATAAAAGCCGTTTTTTACTCGATTCTCGGTTTATGAGGCTCTTGATAATATTAGCCACGATAGTTCCTGTGATTGAACATAGATGCGCGTTTATTATTTACTAAATTTATTAAAAATTTATATTTTTTCGAGACTGTTTGTTCCTTTCTTTTGATAATTATCATTCGTAATGTTAAATTTTTTGACGAAATACGATCCTCTATTTCTGTAATTCTAATGCTTTATTTGTATATTTTTATATCATTATTGTTACCATATTTTAAATTAGTACCAATCAGCATTTATGATAGGAAACAAAGAGATCCAACTCCTGTATTATAATCTCAAATTGTAAGTATTGTACGTCTACCTTTATATAATTGATGTTGTTTTCGTTTCAATTTCATTTGACGGGTATCATAATTTCATAAAATACGCTACGACGAGAAAAATAAAAGTAGCATAACGAAGAACAAGATTAAATTTCTACGATTCCCAACAACAAGTCCTGTGCGTCTTTAAAACTTATGAAATCAAAGTTCTTTCCTATTTCCGTAAATTGAGCCACTCATCTATAAACTACGGTAATCCACAAGAATTGATAACTTTTATAAAATGTATAAGAAAAAGGAGTATAGACTACAACCTGCGCAGAATCACTACATAAATTTCTTACTCAATAATCGTAAATCCGTGGCAGTTGCTTATTCAATTAAAAGGATGGCGTTATGACTCGAGGACGACGATGAATAATCTTTTTCCTTCGCGTCTCTTATCTTCAAGGAATATTTCGACGTCGTTCAATTTTACTCGACTTACAGAAGCACTAGACCGGGAAATCGAAAACTCGCCCAAGTTACACATTTGTTATCCGTCTCACATTCAACTTATTTATCATAGTTACTTTTACCAACTATATACTTGGTTATTATCATTATTACTTGGTTAATTCATGTGTTTCAACGTCTTTATTGTATGTACTGCTTAAGAAAGTACATGATAAATGTCAGAGATTTCATTAATAATCGACAAATTTGATTTTCAGATTCTTTCTTGTGCCATATTTATTGAATGAAAACAACTCAAAAAGTGAATTGTATTGCCAAAGAATAATTATAAAAATAATTATACTATTTTAACATGAAGCCAAACATTTTTCTCGGAATGCCATAGATTTATATTTATAATATTTGACAGTTATCGTCTTTTCAAATTAAATAATACGTCCGTATTTGTAATACTTTAATCAATTTATTTACAAATTTACGCAATTAATATCATTTAAGATCTCTATAAATTAAGTTTAACAGGATCCTATTTGAAAAGTGATTTGTAAGTTAAAAACACAAGTTGAAATCTAATCTATAATTGGCTTACAATAAAATAAAAAATTTTTGTAAACATGATTAATTTCCATCACAAATGTGATAATACAGCAACTGCTATTCTTTCTAATGCTTATGCATTTTTTATTGAAAAACATTACAACGAATATATTCATAATACAAATAGTATTTTATTAATGTTTCTTTATTTGGAAAATTTTTATAAATAAATATACCACTTATCACAATTTTTAATGAAATAAAAAAAAGACTTTGAATTATGCAAAATTCATGTATATTTACTTCTTTAAAGAGCTTTGTAATTTTAAGAAATAATCATAATAATATCTCAATTTTGTACACGTGGTATTGTACAGCATCTCGGATAAAAATTATCTTGATCCCGTATGCATTCAAAATAAAGCTTCATAAATCACAGCATTTTGTTATATTTTTGTTGTTACTGCGGACGTGATACCATATGCTTGTTTTATCTTTTAAAGCAAAACAAAAGAAAAAGGGAAAAAAAAATAAATGCTATAGCAATCTTGGCTGCACGTATTTTTAGTGAAGATCGCTATCGTATTTTTCTACATTGGTTTTAATGAACTTTTTTAAATAAAACTAAAGTACGACAAAGTAACATTATTTCAAAAGTATATTTATTATATGTTGCGCATGTAAATCCTCATATTATCTGTAAAATCGTTCATTATGCTAAGCGAACGAGTGGCGGTTACCTATAAATAATAAACACCACTAACCAATCGTGAATTTCTCCGATTCTCTAGTAATAAAATTCTCACGGAAACTCGCAACTGCCACTAAATGTATTATTATTATACACGCAAAATATTTGTAACACTCCAGTCCTCCAAATAAGTGTATTGGTTATTGCTTCCCTTTTCTCTGCTTTTATTTAATTATAAGTGAGTTTACGACGGAGCGCTCGTAAATAATGCATGAATTTCCCAATGATAAGGTCCATAGAGGAAGATATAAAACTAATTAACCATCCGCAGATATCCTCCAAGCTGGAGTATAAAAAGAGACGGGGACGCGAGTACGGTTATGCGAATATAAAGAAGCAGGCGTCAAAAACGTGGGGAGGATGCGCCGATCGCTGGCGTGAAAAGGATTGCGCGCGTGCGCGTATGCAGACCCCACGACAACATGAGTTGTAGTTAATCGCCGGATGCCGAATCCAGTTTGCCAATTGAGAGCTGTGTAGTCTACACGCGTCTACCGTCCCTCTCTCTTTTTCCTTTCCTCTCCCTTCCTCCTCGTTTCTCTCTCTTTTTTCTCTCTCTCTTTTCTTATGCAATGTCGAGGTATTACTATATGTACTCCATTTTATTAGCTACTAAGTTGAGAGCGTCTAACAACTTCACTCTCCCTTTCTTCCTGCGCTTTAATGGCTCCGGCGGATCTATTTATACAATGGAATCGTGGCGATCTTTATTTGCTTTTGAGTTTGGATCGATGTCTTCTAACTCTTGCTGATTTTTATTTATCGGGACAGATATTGCCGCAAACAAATGCTCAAATACCGAAGTCAATGTTGAATTGCTGCAATCTCACTCAAAAGTACGGACATTTTTAAGTTTTATTATAATAAATTTAACGCTTTTTTTTTTTTTTCAAGCCGAAACCGTTGAAATAAGGCTCGCTTTATTTTAGCTTACGGAGGGCACTTAGATTTCACTTTGTCAAATATAAAGGACGTATGTGCAATCGTACATTAACAGCGAAGTCGCATATTTTTAAATATTTGCAAAGTAATTTTGAAAAATTTTGATGCAACGTATTTTTAATGAATTTCTGAAATTATATGTGAAAATTAGCGAGTTAATAAAACTTGTCACATTTTCGTGGTATTGAATCATCTGATTTCAAAATTATAGCCAAACGTAAATATAATGAAATTATTCATCAGAATCCGCGACACTATACATTCGTGTACAAGCATAAATGTCATTTTCATTTTTACGCCGTGCATTTTTTAATATCGACGCATTTTTCTCTTTACGATTCGATTCCTTGCGGAACAACTGCAATATTTTTTTTTTTTTTTTTTTTTTATGAAAGCTAATGTTTCTTATCGGGCACGTGAGCGAGTGCATTGGAAATTACTCGAATTGATAGAAAGCCGATAGAAAGAAAATTAGCGAGCGTACTCTTATCGTATTATTAGCAACGTTCGAGCGGTAAGAAAAGAAAAAATAGACGAGTTTTACACGTACGTTGGCAGAATGAAAAACGCAATTTGCGAGCGATAATCAAAACGGAATAAGATATGGCGCGCTGTTACAGAAAAAGTGAGAGGTTGGCCAATATAAAAATATATAAGAGAGTTGAAGAAAGTGGAAAAAGATGCCGATTTGTTTTTTTTTTTTTTTTTTGTTTTACTGTGTTGCTGCTGTCTTATCGATCATGCTCGTGAATATTCGCATTCATCTACCTGTCACTTGTTTCCGAGCCAAGAAATGGACTTGTATATATCGGTCGTTAAAATGCAATTTACTAATCGCATAGCACTTATGGATATCAATATTCCAATTTCATCATTGTTTTCACCTCGGACTTTCTTTTAAGTAGAATAACATTATGGTCTAAATCGAGGCCTTACTAGGTGGAATCTTGTTGGTAAAATGTTAGAGCTCACAAGGAGGAAAAGCACCACTAAGTTGATTTCAGTTCGTAACGTGAAAATGGCTCGTTCAGCTCTTTCGAGAAGTGCAGTTGCTAATTATACATTTACAAGTGTATTCATTTAAAATAATTGTCGTTTCATAAAATAAATGATGGAACAGCTGAATTCTATTACGAATACAGCTCGTGCTTTTCTCCCCTTTTTGTTCAGTTTACTTGTGTTTTTAGAATAGATCATTACAAAATATAATATGCCAACTTTTAACCAATAGTTCAAATAATTACTTCATAAATGAACGAATATTTATTTATTATTAATTATACTTCAGGCATAATGGATTTGAATAGCGAACTCTTATTTATCTTTGTAATAATACCGTTCTACCGTCTAAGTAATTTTAACTTTAATTTTTTTTAAAAACCTTAAGTCTTAACTTTAATTTACTAGCAACGAATCGTTCTTAATAAAGCAAAATATTTTAATACTTATACATGCCTTTTTTTGCTTCTAAACTTATTTTTAAACTTTAGTTGCACTAATCGCTTTACGAAATTTCGTACTTCAATTAGAAGACATAGTTTTGCAAGGGCACTTATTTTTGAAAATTATAACAATCGCTTTATAAAAATACCAAACTTGGATTAGTTCGAATTAAATTTATTAACGTTATTATATAAGGTGTATTTTAAATAAATATAAAGTACCTGAAATTTCTGATAGTTTTATTTTGTTTTACGACTCAAATAAATTCGTATAATTATAACTGTTAAGACATTTAATTAAGAGATAAAATTCTTACGACATAGAATTTAGCTTCAAGTTATGGTTCTATTGTGAACTGTTTTATACGTTTAAAAGTAAATTTGTTATTACGCTGCAAAGGTATTCCTCGAAATAATTTTTTGGATGCTAAATCCAATAGAACTGGCAATTCAGATCCCCTTAGAATTATTTAAGTGGACTGCAATTTAGATTGAAGAGAAATAAGTATCGATTATCAGCTGAACAATACGCACGGCTAGACTTAAAAGAAAGAAATGTACTTCGACCAAAGGCACATCGTCGATTTAAACGCGCAAGCGTAATACGCATTTTTCAACTTCTCGTGCAAGCAGATGCCCAACGGGATCGTTAATCAAGTATTATACGAATGGCGGCTTATGTTTCAATATAAGCGTGGCAGCGACCGTAAAACCATTGAAGACAAGAAGAATTGGCTGAAATCGAGGCAAAATTTGTCGGCGAGCCTGGGCTACATTATTCGTGGGTTACAAGACAAGATTCCGAGAAACATGGAATGGACATTTTTGCTAATCCTAAATATTAAATTTTTCTTGCAGATGATTTTTCTAATTGAAAAGAAAAAACTTTGTAAAAGTCTTGTTTGCATCAAAAATAGTGTTTGTTTTACTTTCGGATGGGCATGAGATGTACGTGTGAATGATTTAAAAATTCAGTCCCCATTTTTCCTTACCTTATTCGATTACTTTTATTCTTTTAACGCCAATTTAATCCTGATTAGGGAATGTACGTCAATATTTGCATAGGAGGCTATTTTAGAACAAACATTTAGAATTATATAAGTAATTATATAGCGAAAAATATATTCAAATTTGTCAGCTTTATAAAATTTCGAGAATCAACAACCCTAATACATATCTACTATTTTATAATCAAATGTCAAATTTCGACGATTCAGCCATTTAAGTTTAATAAATAAAATACTTGTGTTCGTTGAAGTTTCCATGATATTCGAAATCAAATTAATTTGCATTTACATCTGTTATACGAAAGGTCAGAATCATCAAAGTAAATTATGAAGGTCTAGAGTGTAAAAAATTTGCTGAAAATATTCAATAACTTTGTATCTTACGTTAACAAAGTGTCTTCTTTAATCTTTGTCAACATAATAATACACTCATGATATTTAAATCTATCATAAATTGAAAACATATGTTTTGATAATATTTTTAAAATATTATACGTAATCAAGAGGATTCGTGTATTTTTTACTTATAAGAATTTAAGTGACAGCAGGTGGGTTTGAGGTCGATACTTCATCGTGAAGGATGAGTTTTGCTCGTAACCTAATGTTTTGATATATCAATCATATTTTATCCTCCATGCTTATGAAAATAATTCATTATTTTGAATGAAAAGAAAAGCCTACCTACCATAATAAATATCATCGGCTTCGATGTAAAATGATAAGATGTATATTGAGATCAATTAAGAAGAATAAATCGATCAATATTTCAATTTATATTTCTGTAATCTATATTGTTATTTATTAAAAAGTAAAATCAAGCTCAATTCGAAAATACAAAAGTCAAATTAATTGTTTATACTAAATCAATTATTTTATGCATTATTAAATTGAATGGAAAAATATAATACTTTCAATTGATTAAAATATTAAAATATTAAGTCGGCAAAGAGTAAATTTATACTATCATAAAAATTTTAATATTTTAGATATTTAAATTAATATCTCTTTTATTTCGTCACTTCAGATTATTTCATATAGTGCAATATTCGGATGATTAGTGTCTAAAATAAAAAAAGAAAATGAACGTAATCGAGTATGTCTATAATTTCATTAATTATAATTTGATGATGGCTAATGTTTAAAATTTAATAGAATAATATTGTTTGAATTGAAGATAATTATCAGATTTTATACAGACAGTTATTTTTTTTGTCTTTAATAATTACAAAGATGAAAGAAAGAAATGTAGTATTCTTTAGTTCATTAGTTTCATTATATTCTAAAGTGATTAAAATAAAAAATGATGAATAAAATAAATATATTCTCTATCAAATTAATTTTTAAAACGTAAAATTATTGTAATATAACTTCAATTCAACTATTATATTATTACAATAGATATGTAATGTTGATTAAAATTTTTTATACATCGATGAATTTGTTTATTGTTTTTAAATATTAAAATACATGATAATTTACATGATAATTTAATGAATACTGGTAGAGATATTTTTAAATGTAATGTATAATTTAATACAATAATTGTAACTGTCGCTTGGCTCTAAAAGTTAATTTTATTAGGTAATTAATTTATATATAATTTAAAATAATTAAAATGCATATCATAAATTGATTATTGAAGATTTTCAATCTATTGTTAAAAGCATTGTCTATCAAAATATTGTCTACAAAATTTGCAAATAAGTATAACTAAATTGTTTAATAAATTATTTATTGGCTACAATTTCTTGTATCAAAACAAACGATTCAGTGATAACGCGTGACGTGAAAGTTGAATAGAAAGGTAACGATAGATAGATAGATAGATAGATGCATAGGCAGAGAGCAATAGAAAAAGGCAAAATTTGAATAGACTAAAGAAAAAGAGACAGAAGCTTGAAAAGTGTTTACACAATTATTACTTTCTTATTGAGTTTTAAGTGAGAACAAAGCAAGCACTTGACTGATATATTTTATTTTCCATCATTATTCATTTCAGTTGCAAAATCCTTTGATTCATTCCCGGTATTGCTAAAGGTAATAATTGAAAAGAGAAATCTAGAAAGATCGTCTACACAGTAATAATTTTAATACAATAACCTTATGTTGAAAAGTTTAATTTTTTCTTTTTTAAAATTAAATTAAATTTAATCTTATAGCTTATCTTATTATTTCTTACTAAATTACTGGTGATTAATTTTGTGTGATTAATTACTAAAATTAATTCTGTTACATCGAAAGCATTCTGGAATTGGAATTATTTAAGTTTTTTAAGGATCTCTTATAATAATTAACTTTTCTGCTTAGGTAATTTGACTTGAAACTATAAAAAACTATACGAGATATTTATGAAATATTGTATGGTAAATATCGAGTAGAGAATTTTTATGAAGTGTTATGAGTGCTATCTGTATCATTTAATCACTTATTGCTATACTTTTATAAATGCATTTTATGAAAATATGATTCGGTACAAAATTGCAAATTCTTATTTGAATAAATGATAACTTCAATAAATATTTTAGACCGCTCGTATAAAAATTATATAATAACTGAGATAATCTTTTTATTACCGAAAATAGTTTCGTCCTTGTTTTAATGGAAATCGAATAGCTTTATTCTTAAATTATTACATTTATTTATATCATAGAAATACAGCTATTTCTTAAAATAATATAAACTTATATAAGTTGCCTTCGAATTATTTCTTGAAATAATCTATTCTTCAAATATATTCTCCACATTATAATGTTTAATTTAAATTAAATATTCTATTAATAAATTCAATTATTTCATTATATTTATTTTTATGAATATATTAGGTTAAATTGGTTAACAGAAAATCTGAAACAGTGTACATAAACAAAATAAATAACAAAACAAAATGAGGTTAATAGTCTTTTAGATTAATTGTTTTTTCTTAATTTTAATGTGTACATTAATTACAATAGTTATCTTGGATGTATTGAAATAGAAAAATTAATTTTGAAAAAATTAATTTTAAAAACCGTTACGTATGAAAAATTGTATATAAAGATAAACGTTCTAACATGATTAATTTGAAATTCTTTCTCATAAATATATTTTCACAATAATAAACTAATTTTAGATATTAATACGTAAAAAAATTAAAATAGAGTATAGAAACGGATGTAAAAATATAAGAACAATTATTCAATCGTACTAATAATAATATTAATAATAAATTATTTTATATAAGAGTAGTGACATTTACAGACACAACAAACTCATCGATTTAATGTATTTTTGGTACCAATAATTCGACCTTATAAAGTCTGAATTTTTAATCTGATTCGAACGCTTGAGTCTTCAAGACGCATCTCAAAGATTGGTTTTCATTTTGAATGAGATGGAAGGAAAACGAATATCTCAAGCTCAACAGTAACGAGCATCAGAGTCGATTGCGATATCTAAATTTGATTGGAATAACTGCCTTATTAGTTGGCAAAATGGGATTTGATATTCAAAGGAAGTATTCGCTTACACGAATGCCTCGAATATAATTGATAATAGATCTGGAATCAATAAATATATAAAAAGATTGAGTAAGCAATATTTTGTCAATTAGTGCCTTGGTTTAACATTGATAATAAATAAAATTCCATCAAATTTAGCGATTCTTTTATGTATATATCATGAATTTATTCTTTTAAGTGAAATCGGTAATATCGGATGTAAAAATTCCTATCATATTATTTTTCTGTTGATTAAGTATCCGGTTTTAATAAAATTACAAATGTAATTAATCTAATGATTATATATACGATGACATTAGATAGTGGCAAAAAATTATGAATAATTATAGAGAGCAATGAGAATAATGAGAAGCAGTTATAAGAAAGTTAAGGAGAGAGAGATAAAATATCCTTCTTACATACATTTTTAAGCCAATGTTTTCAATACCTTTCATACTACTTAGATTTTGAAAATATGAGATATAGAGACATTTAAAATATCCTGAATTAGTTTAAAACAAACTCGTTACTAGTAAAATGTTGCTTATTAAACAATAATTAAAATTTATTGAATTTACAATTTTTTTAATGTTATTTGATACAATTACTCAACACTGTTAATCATAAAACAATGTGAAAGATTTCAATGAATTATTTTTAAACAAAGAAATTACTTTTAAGCAAACCTTTATTTACATATTTATAAATGAAACATGCAATTGAATAAATCAAAAGCTGTAATGTTATACAATTCTTCAGGAAAAGAGTAATTCATTATAATCCGGTATTTCATATCCTTTGTATACAATTTAATATTGAGACAATTTTTATTTCTTTATATGCATTTGTGAAGCAGAATGTTATTCTGCATACAAATATTTATTCAGACTATGAGGGACTAAACTTCATTTTTAAAACTTCAAGTATTTCTAGGAGTTAAATTACCTTAAAGAACAAGAAAGATTGCCCAAGTCAAGTGATCATGTAAGGAATTTCACATTTTGTATTATATGAATAATATGAATAAAAAAAGTTATAATTATGTAATGAAATTTAAAATAGTACAACAAGGAAGAATAAAGCCGAAATAAAGATTTTCTTGTATTTGGAATATAAAAATATTTTATAAATTTATTCAAAAAGGGAATATATTATTCTAAAAGAAAATTCGATATTACGTTATTTCTTATTCAAAGTCTTACAAATTTATAATTCAAATTTATAGTTATTTAATAATATTTGTATGTCATTGTGTATAACTATAAAATAAATAATCTGGATTTAAAATAAATATTTTAATTTGGAGAGAATTTCAAATAGTGTTAAAAATAATGACCCATTACTGCCGTAATGTATAGCCTTATAAACGAGTTGTAATTTTAATTTATAATTGACAGTATTTATAATAAATTGGCTAAAAAATTGTGCAAGGTTTTTTAATTGGCATAAAGTTTATTTAGAGTATATTAAATAAGCAATGAGCGATTTCTTCTGACATTATTCCAAAATTGTTCAATAATAGTTGACGTTAAAATTGGATTAAAACGCAAGGCATTCGCGTGACATAACGGGATTATGTTTTTGTTCAACTTCGACTTAAACATATGAATGGAGTTAAAATGCAATTAAAAAGAAAAGTAAGACTTGGAACTATTTCAGGATACTTCATGAGTTCTGTAGATAGACACTAATCTATAAGAGATGAAGAAAACACGTACTTCATAAGAGTTAACCGTATTTTGTTATTTTTAATTTATAGATCAGTTTTTTTCCTGTTTATATTTGATCTTCAAATCCTTTTTAATATTTCGACGTTTCTTTAGATTAAAAATTTTAACTCAACTTAACGTCAGTAATACACGAGTGTAACTTTGCTTGTATACAAACTTAAAAAATGAAGAACTATTAAGACCGAGGCTTATAACATAATTTAGTTCAATATTATTTAAATTCATTGAAATAGAAGAAATGTGTTGCTTTGACAATCAACTTTCTTCGAATAAATGCGGTTTTCGAAAATTTCGAACATACACGACAGTATTACTCACATCAAAGCCAAGAAATCAATGGAACTTTACTATTTATTATTAGGGCATTATGATAGAGTAATGAAGTCTCAAACAATCAACTGACGTCGCTACTTTTCTTCGTTTATCGAACGGACTTATTAGTACTCGATTTTTTAAATAGCTAACCTCATTTTAATTATTCAATGTTAAGAGAACAGTCTTTGAACATATGAGTCAAAAATTGAATGTCGATCATAATTGTCGAATATTATTGCATGCTACCAATCTGGTAAACTAGCAATAAAATATATGCCTGTTGTTAGGGTTGCAATTTTTATCAAAATAATTATATGCATAAATGAGAAAAAAATTCAATAAAATATTAAGCCTATCAAAATTTATTGCTCTTCTCTGTAATCATCGTAAGTATTTGATCATTAATTTTATTAAATTGCAGTAAAAGGTTTCCTTTGTTCAGCAATTAAAATTACAACTATTTTAGATTTATACTTAAATCAATTAGATCAAAAACTTTGATTTTAATTTATCAGCTAAGTTATTAAATTTCAAATAAAACCCTTTTGTAATAGAATTAAGCAAAATTTAATGAAAAATTATAAAATATACTTTGAACATTAATTGAATGTAAATTTAAGAAATTTCCAAGTTTCTATATACTATAACATAAAAGTATGCCATAAATAAAAAAGATAAATTTAAGAAATATGTTATTAAATAATATAATCTTTATTGTAATAGTGTAAGAATTTTTAATGTTGTCTATAATTTTTTATTATTATTTGACAACGACGCGGAAAGAAAGTTGGATTGTAAGACTAGAAAGTTGATTATTATAGTCCGATGAATGAAAGAGTAAACTAAATCCTTTTATAATCCAAGAAATATTAATATTAAAAACTCCTGTTACCTCACTATAACTACAAAATAGCAATAAAGTAATGATAATCCATTGAATTCATTATAGCATATATGTATAGAGTTTTCAAATTCCAATTATATTGAAAATGCTGTTTAAAGTATCACTGAATAAACTTTTATTCTACTTATAAATTCTAATGGTGTGCATCCTATATTCGCTTACTTGAGGTATGTGATGTTAAATTTCTATTTTCATAATAAATTTTTCCTTATTTATTACAATTCGTCATCTTTCGTTATGACGATCAACATTTATTTTTCATATTTATTTTATTATTTAAAAGTTTGATCCTTTGCCGATCAATAGAATGAAGTTTTAACCAAGACGAAAATACGTCTTATGTATTAGTTTAATTAAATTGAAATGAGACATTTTATTATAATCGACATAAAATGAAAAATATAAAGTTGCTCTTAACTGAAATTATTTTTTCATTTGTATTATATATACATTTTAATACTTTTATTTCGTTATCATTTCATTGCAATTTTATTTTTTTGTTTATGTTTGCAAAGAAATTTATTTCGCATTTTTTTTCTTTCTTTTTTTCTTTTCTTTTTTGTTCGCTCTGGTAGTTTATTTGTACGAATTGCTTATGTGAACATTATTGTATAAATTAAAAATGATATTTGAGCTTTATTATATACTTTTTTCTTTTATGAAGTTTAGTAATTAAGATTATAAAACATCTTTAAAAGTTATAAGTTACATTTAATTTCGACGTCCTGATGTCTATGTTGAAACTGAAGTTTAAACCGTAAATTTACACGTTTAAATTTTAAATGTTATATCATCCAAAGTTGTAATTCATTTTCAATATGGTTATAAAATAAATTCCAGTGAATAATTTTTATTCCAAAATGTACATTTAAATGTATAAATTGGTATTATATTGATATTAAAATCATTCTCAAGAGTTAATTCGTATTATTTTGAAAAAAATGAAAATACGTGGAGCTCAATAAACATCACAATTATTTGCCAATAAATTTCATAAAATATACATCAATATTAAATCAGCGTATATTACACATTCTTTCAACATTCTAATTTATACAGCAAACTTATGAAATAATTTATAAATGTGAAATGTACAAACTTAAAAGAATATTAAAGTAAGTGAAAAATAAAGATCTATGATTTAGATGATAATGTAAATTTTTTATTTCTTCAAGAAAAATAATTGCAAAATCTGTTGTCGCGCTCAAGGTATGCGCACTACATTACACTACATACAAAAAGAAATTTAAAGCCTCGTTGACCAACAGTAATGTATTATGAGTTATTTATATAGTTATTTATTTATGAGTCCGAGGGGGAAAATCAGACAAACATCAATACATATACATTCTGCATCCAAAAATATTTTTAAGCATTCTGGTGTTATGTATCCGTGGTAGTCGTAAAATGCAGGTTTACCCATAAACCTCGAGAAACGAATGCAGGTACATGCGTCTCTACGTGTGCATGCAACGTTCGGTCATCAAGTGGAAATCTAGAGATTCGGATGAAGCGATAGTATAGCAAGTTCATATAACAGCACACCCGTGCCATTGTTGTATTTCCTGCGTGCAACTCCTCGCTAATATACAAGCGAAGGATATAGCGATTCAAAGACAATGCTTACGAATATTATTTTATCTGTTTCCCTTTTAAACGGACTTGGACGCAGCTTGTAACACAACGAAAAATTAGCTTCTGCATTTCTTTTTCGGCAATCCATACTTATTATCTTGAGTACTTATTACTTATTACTCACTTATTGCTAACTCATTGTAGTTCTATTTAGAAGCACAGAGAATATATTTCTACGAAACGTAAAGTCTCGTTATTTAAATGGATTTGTCGTTGAGTTCTAATAAAGCGAATTTGAATCCCTCGCGATATTAATTTAAGCCAAGATCACAATTTCAAATATTCTCCTCTGTGCATAAATGTCTCCAACGTCCGTTTTTTTTCTTTCTTTTTTATATATACCACTACAATGTTACGGTTGCAAATAGAACGATTTTTTTTTAAAAATTTTGCTTATATAATTGGAACAAATAAAGATCATTATTTGAATCTTATAAAGCATAATGTCAATATTGTTCGGAACGTAATAGCGCTGATGAAAAATATTTTATTGTAAATAGTATTTTCCATTTGGCAAATAATGTATTTAACATTCCAACATTTCGACGCTACATTCTCACTATATTCTCACTATATTCATATTGTTCAGCAAATTAGTTTCTTAAGCATATATATATATATATATATTCATACAATAGGCATAATTGCTGTGGCTTTATACAGTACGAATGAAAAAGAATGAAAAAGTGCGAATAAATATTTTTCAAGCAACGATCTAATAAAGTTGGGTAGGAATCTTTATCAGAATTCGTGAAATTCAGTGACCAAGCACGGTTGCATACATTTTACAGCCGTGTGTACGCCATTGAAAGCAACGTTTTTATTTGCCCAACTATTTCATCGACCTACAATCAAACAGTGCCGAATTCGCCAAACTTTAATAAAAACAGCCCTCTATCGGCGTTTCGTTAAAATTTCCAGACATTTATTGGTCGATCCGCCGGAGCAATAAAAATTGAGCCTGCTAGGTTCACTATTTGTGCTTTCATAGGACGCCTCCCTACCCAGGAGACACAACTTGTTTGGCTGGAGGAGAAACCGTGGCACCTTATGCCATTTGATTTCCGCGTGGAGAGACGCAATGAACAGCGCTTGCCGCTCATTTTCTTTGGCGCATAAAAGAGGGGCGGGTCGGAGGGAGGGGGCACAAAGCGAGACCGGTTCTCCCTCGTGTTACGTTGAAATCTATCTTGTAAATCGTCGCCGAAGGCTAGGCAAGATGACGACGGCGACGATTCCTCAAAAGGCCATGGATTTTTACAGCTCCTGTGAGCGCCTTGTCTCTATAACCGGCAGAAGCGACCGGCAGAAGGAAGTTGCGGATGTTTCTTTGCCATGCTTTATAGAATTACGCATTTACAATGAGTCTATGTGCACGAAAATGAACGCGGATATGACAATGTATGATCGGGAAGTTTTTTTGCCCGACTGTTTTGTCGAGGCTAGTACCGTTACGTACTTTACGGTGCATTAAGTCATGGTGAGTTTCGATGTGAAATGAGGCATGAGCCGCCCATATAATGTGTATGCTCGTCATATTAATAATTTTTTTTTTTTTTTTTATTTTTAAAGTAGCTAAAATCACTTATTAGCTGATAGTTAATTATCGAGGAATCCTACGAGGAGTTACAAATTAGTCTGCGAAAGTGCATTTTGCACTCGAGTTCCTTTGTCATTCGAGCTTGAGTATCAATCCTCTGATATGTTAATTGCGAAACTCCCGATATTCGTTTTGCAATGACCGAGACCAAAGTGTCGGAAATAAGATACACCTAGTCACTCAGTGAACGGGACATGGAATAATTTGATAAAGGCCTTAAGACTTAACACCAATTCAGTGATCGCTGGCAATCGCCATTGCGTTCGGCCATCGATCGCCCGGGCAAAAATTCAAATTCCTTCGACTCGCATTTTTGGAGAAACGAGGGCCAAATCAAGGACAGACGATTTCTTGCTCATTACCTCTGAGGGGGTGGGGGGGTGGGGGGGGGCGTTGTGTGCGTGCATCGGATCGATCGATAGCTGCCGCGTTGTTACATAACCGATTTCCCGAGTCACGTAGATGTACGTCGTTGTTGTTGGAGATTTATCGGTACTGTCGGATGATGAAGAGCTCGGCGAGACTGCTCGATCGTTATTACGCGCCGACCACTGGCCAAGTGAGCAATTCGACGAAGCGCAATATCGTGTAATTTTCTTGGATCCTCGGCTAGCGGAGCCGCGACGACTCAGTCGTTTGTTCTTACATTGATTTCTGGAGGGACATGGATTGGCGCCCGTTTTTTCGGTTGTTGAAGCGTTGTCGACCGCTAAAAATGTCGCTTTACCGTTATTGCGACATCGATCTTACTTGCCAAATGAAATTTTACGCTGCAATAATAAGAAGGCAATATATTGGTATAATTCATTCGCAGTGCTGTTGGAAAGATCGTGAGCTCAGATTGAAAAATCATTAATACAGTTACATTTATTGATGGATACCTTCGAGTAACCTCGAATATCATCTAATTATTCTGCGTAATAACTTATTGAATAAGAGAGAAAAGTTGATCGGAATAAGCAATGCGCATTCTGAAAAATTGAAAGTAAAAGAAGATGAATTCAATATAAAAAAAATATGAATCAAAAGTAATGTCAACTATTGTTCTTTGGTTTTTAATTAAATATTTTGTATTTTCATGCTTAACCAAATTACATAAAATCATTTTGGATGAAATTTGCAATGTTCAAAACTTTATATTGCCACGAAAATGTATACCTAATTGAATAAAAAAAATCATGTTTGTGTATGCATAAAATCTAATGAGTACCAATATTAAATAAACTTTTAATCAATAAATTATAAACTCGTTTGCAATAAAAATCTTTGTAAAATTAATAAACGTGCCTCTTATATTTTATTTTGATTATTTTATAAATTTCATTTAAAATAAAATCTCGTGAATGAAATACATCGTTTTAATACACGTTGGACATTATTTTTACACACTTATCATAATGTTCATTAATTGATAATTTTGTGAAACTTTAATATTACAATTGCCTCTATATAATTGGATATAAACATTTTTTTTTTTTACATTTTGCGCCCCCTCTACTCGTAGCTTTTACTGCGTTCGCTGTCATTGAAATTTATTCATCGTCTTTCTGTCACGAAAAGGTATTAAATGTGCCTCTTAGAAATAACAAGATTTATTTATATATGCGAGCCCACCAAAAACGAGTAGAGTATTATTGCACTTATACGCCCAGTAAAATGAGTAAAATAATCAAATGCATGTGCTTTACGTATATGTGTTAACCGTATGAATAGGGAATTGAATTGTCTACTCGGTCAAACTAATTAATCGCTCCAAAGTAATTTTTTTCACCAACATTTATAATGCCCAGGCACTTCTTTAGTATTTGAAATAATATTATAGTTTGTTATATTAAGCATTGGTAATATTCTGTGAAATAAATGCTCTCTTGATAAAAATTAATAAATGTCTTCTAGTTCGTGAAATATTGTTTATATTCTATGATAGCGAGAAATTTATGTCCAGAAATTTAATGATATTTATATTTACTCTCATATTTTTAGTCTACGTTAGGTAAATTTAAACGTGAGCACATGAATGCCAAATTTAAATTGTATCTAATTCACGACAATCAGTTTATTTCTAATTTAGTGATATACTTGGTGTGTTTAGCACAAATACGTAAGTTTCTTTTTACCGTCGAGACTAAAATAAAAAATTTTGGCAAAAACATTTGTTGAAGCATAGAATGAAGTTCTGATTACACCTATAGTGAAATGACTAACAATATATCTAAAGAAATGTAATCATCTTATTTTTATAACTGGTTTGAACGTATAACAGTATATACTTAATCTTGTGGTGAAAATTTAAAAAAAAATTAATGTATCAAAAAAACATGCAAGTCTTTTTATTTATGGAATATTGATGTACGTATTCTTAAACTTATTTACCGTAGGAAATTATTAATCTTTTTATTCACTTTTTGTAAAGTATTACTCAATTCGTCTTCCTTTAAAAATATTGATTTAAGGATTGAAAAAGTTATAAGTCTAGTATTATGTAAAAAGATAATTAGTAATGTAAGTAATGTATGAAATACTATACCGCTTGTTAATTTAAAATGCAACGAGCAATTTCATTTGTATTATGCCAATGTATTATTGAAAAAAAGTATTTGTATGTCGATGAAATTAATAGTTCATATTTCGTATTATCAGTCCTTTATGAATGTTAATTTTATTAATACGAACGTTATTATTATTAATTCGTTTCTTTAATGATGATATGCAATTTATTCAAAATCAAGTAATTTAAATTAAATTAAATTCATCGTCAACAAAATATAACAGTATAAATATATAGATTATAATCAATAATTGTGCAGACTTAATCGTAAATTTTCGCAATATTATTATAAAAAGTCGGACCGTACTTTTGTCATATATCGATCTTATGTCATTACCTAGATGTATTTATTACAGTGCTGTAAATGTAGAAGGTAAATTTTTTAAATATCAGGTTTATTCATACTACATAATTACCTTAAAATTTACGTTTCGAAATTTCAATGCTTCAACTACTGCCCTAGAAAATACATGTGCGTGCATTGTGCAACTACTCGCTAATTACATTCAAAATTTCATTCAATCTAAAATATATTTGTTGTATTATTGTTGCCAATAATTGATAATTATTCATTTAATGTTCATCGAATTTACTCATATTAGTTGCATATTCGTAAAATATATATATATATATATAACAAATGTTATTTTATTGGTGAATCGGTTAATTCGAACGTCCATTCAATATATTTCCAAGTAATTCTCTAAAAAGAATTTTATATTCGAACGATATATTCGTCAATTCTAACAAATAATATTAATTAATAACGGTCGAAAACTTGGGTTTATTTTACTGATCCATTTTGCGTGGAATATTTTTGAAACGCAAACTACTAAATATTCTTTTATATATATTAAGACTGAGAAATTAATTGCTGTCTCATAATAGCATAAAAGTATTTCTACAATATTTCGTCTTCCATATTTTTATATTAACTATACTTTCTTTTGTTATACAACAAAATTGTGTAACAGTGGCTTATGCAGATACGCGATATATCTATAGTCTACGATATGGCATTTATATTATTGCTTAAAAGACAGTTAAATTTGACTTTGAAAAAAATAGAAAACACTATTTTATTTTTTACATTAAATTATTCAAGTTTTATATTTTGTTTATTTTGTAAAGTGTGATGTTTTCTTAGAAAGTTTAAAAAATTGTTTGCATTCAATTTTATTAAATTAATTACATTATAGTAAATTAATTATTATATAAATTAATACATATAATTAACTAGAAAGTAAATTAGGTAATAATGACACTTGTCTATTATTGATAGTTGGACTCTTATGCGTATAATTTCGTTGTGTAGTGCTGAAAAATGATTGTATTGTATCAATTTATTATTGATGAATCTCGAATTGTAAGATAAGATTGGGATTGGTTATTGTTATTTTTACAATATATAATACAAGTATAATGACGTTCATTCAAATTTTAATGATAGATAAATTATTTAGTAGTTTTATTTGACAATCTTATATGAATTTTTAGTTTGTTTATCAGTAACAATATTTCTATATACTCAATAAT
>JAPYYT010001825.1:0-22932 GCA_030522565.1 Ceratosolen corneri
AAGGAAGGACAATAGAAGGGCTGAGGGAGAAATTTTGTAGGCACATATTACACGAGTATGCACGAATTCACTGCGCTATTACGTGACGATTGAAAAAGCACGAAGGAGGGAGAAAATTACGCTGAGATCATTTCACGCGCAAGTGAATTGTGAATTTTTGCTTTCTCATTTCATTTGGCTGCTGCGAAGGCAACTTTTTCTGATAATAGCGCAAACAGGAGGAGAGTAGGCTCTTACAAATAGTTTTAATTTCTGGATGCAACGAGCAGAGTCCCTCTCTCTCTCTCTCTGTTTTTAATTGGCACTGGATAATGTTGGTTGCCGCTTTTGTCAGCAATTTGCATCGAGTGTTTAATATTATTTTGTTCTTCGTTGGGTCCGTAGGCCTTGGCCCGATGTACTAAGCTCAATAAACACTCTCCTCCTCGATGGCCTGGCCCATTAAGCATGAGCAATAATTTTAATTGATACGAACAATCGAAAATTCAAGTCGAAAAATGTATGTACAATTGACTACTCGTAATGCTGGAGCAATGTCAAGTTTGAACAAAAAATCCTTGATCGTCAGTGTCCTTTATCAGCAGCCGATCGCCCACGCACTTCAACAACTCATCGATGACCAACGATTTTACATTATAATCCGGCCAAGTCGATTCACGTCCCCGGGACTCTTCTTCAACATCAACTGTCTCCTGCTTCCCATTAAAATGCAGAGTCAATGGTGTCTAGCGGCAATAAAACGTAAACCTATTAATGACTCTAATTATCCCGATTTTGCAATAAATCACAGCATCGTACATTTATAGAGGAGAATGTTTATCGAGGATTTTATTATGAATACTTGGGGCTGCCTCGAGCAAATTAAACGTACCATTTAAACGGAATGACTTATAGGTTCGTTAAATTTTTTCTTTTTTTTTTAACCGCCCTGTAATGCCTCTGCGATCAACTTACGATCGCATTATATCGACAGAGAGAGAGAGAGAGAGAGAGAGTCGCTCTTTGATATTGCATATCGAGG
The DNA here is from genome assembly GCA_030522565.1 of Ceratosolen corneri. Classification (NCBI taxonomy): domain Eukaryota; kingdom Metazoa; phylum Arthropoda; class Insecta; order Hymenoptera; family Agaonidae; genus Ceratosolen; species Ceratosolen corneri. The sequence continues at coordinate 1,022 of JAPYYT010001825.1, forward strand.
AGCAAAATGACGAAACGAGGCGTTAAACGCCATTTACATACGTATAAACACGTTTCTTTGTATGTATGTAGACGGTAGTGGCGCGCGAGCCACGATTAACTAATTACGATTTTCAATTTGACGCTCGGCCGATCACGCGGAATGGCTCGGCCCCTTCGCACAGAGACACCGGAGCTCACATCCAGGCCCACGGTCAATTGATATTTTTATTCATTACTCGCTTAGTGCTTTCCATTAACGCCGTTAATTTACATATTTTAACGCCGTTTCGCGGCGCGCACCGCCGCCTTCTTCCCGCTTGTGTTGTCTCCTTTTTCACTCCACGCGCTCGCTCCTTCACTCCTAAACATTATTAATATGGCGCGTCAATGGCCCGTCGCGCTCCCTCTCCCTCCCACAATGCCCCCCCCCCATTCATTTGGCATCAATTATTGAAATTCGACACAATATTACTGCTCCACCTCGGCCTCAATCAACTCTCACTTGCGCTTTTAATTTGCGCATCCAGTGCGATAAATGAATCGCCCGAGGATTGACGCGTATCACGAGGATATTCTTGAGCGCGACGGGCCAACGTCACTTCCACCGCCAACCGAGTATAGGCGGTGTAGGGGGGGGGGGACCGATCGCTTGGCCTTCCCTCTTCCTTCCTCGGCCTTTACAACTTAATCGAGCCCTCGCTCTCATCCGTGTATGCACGTGTAAGGCGTGCAATCGATCGATTGCACGACTTTTAATTACAATGATTGCATCTGCTTTTTGTTGGCAATTGTTTGAGATTGCCGGCTGGCCCAAGTCACCGGGGACCGCTGCCAGCGGAGAAACGATCGGCTTTGTGATCTCGTGTAGCCGCGGTATGCAACACCGAGGGCATTTATATTGTGGCGACGGCGACACTCGGCCCTTTGTCGGTAAGAATTTCACGATACTAAGTTAGACAAAGTAGAGCAACGAGATCGAAGAAAGCGAAAAAAGTCATTTTGGAAATGCAGCATCGAATGCCCACTTCCCATACAGCCAACGCTTTTTCTTTTCTGCATTCGGTTCCACGTACTTAAGGAGGCTGTATTTATCTTTGGCTGGCGAATCAACTAGAAAGCGATTAAGAAAACGGAACCTCCGAACGGGAAATAAGATGGCCGTTGTGCGTTCGTTCAGAAATTAAAAGCGGCATCTTTCATTTGCTGCGTCTCTACTCCCCGGCTAATACTCTCGATGCACGCGTTTCTTTTGCAGTTGGCGACTCCTCGCAATTGACGCGTCAAGGCGACATTTATGGCTCGCGAAATCCACTCGGTTTTCATGGCTCACGTGTTTTTCACTTAACGAAGCGCCATTTTCTCAATTTCATCGCGATCCACCACTACCTACTACGGGCTTACTCCCTTAAATTGCGATTAAACTTTGATAAATATTAATTTCAATTGCAGACTAACAGATATTTCATCCGCGTGTACTCGAGTAACGATTATTACCCGACAAAAGATTTAATTGGCCTGTTTGAGTGGCGATATTCATAAGCCAAATGCCACATCGAAGATAACGATGATTTAAGGAAACGCCCGAACGTTCGTGGCAACGATTCTTAACAATATCCTGGCAGAGATAAAAGAAGACGTCACGAAAGTCTACATCGAATGGCAAAAAAGCCTTCATTTCAACCAATTCCCATATTCAATAATGCTCGACGCGCAGCAAAAAAGGGGGACGAGGGCTGGGTGAGGAGGAGGAGGAGGAGGAGGTGGGGAGCGACGACTATCAATCGTATAATGGACAGTGGTCAATTACCACTGGCGCGTACTACAATGACGTGACGCGTCTGAAATTGAAGTTTTTGCTTCCAATATCAATTCCAGGGACCGACGCGCCACAAGCAAAGGCTTTTAATTGGACGAGGCCGCGCTACCGAAGCCTTTCACTGCGCGAGCTACGCAAATATTGCACCCTCCCCCCCCCCATCCCACGCGCCCCGTCATTTTAAATGCTATTGCGCTCGATTTAAGCGAAGAATGGCAAACCGATGAGCCGTCGTCATTATTGCACTTCTTGCACGCCATTTTCTAGCCTCACGCCCGAGCCAATCGACCGCGAATTCAATTCGAATAGCGATTCGATCGAGTACCGATCCTGGACGAGCAAGCCCATGATAAATTATAACCAAACATAACCAAACACTGCCCTCCTATAAATAAACACGGGATAAATCCCTCCTATAAATAAAGCGCTCGAGGCCGTCTCTCTCTCTCTCTCTCTCGTTTCAATATGAAATTCATGCGTTACGTGCCACGCATTACGGAATGAGGCATTGCATCTTGACGGGCGTTTGGTTCAGGCAGCGACCGCCGCCTGCTTTTCCAAATAACCGGGTCAAAATCAATCCAAACCGCAAACCACAGTCTAGAAATCAGTCGCGAGCATCTTCGGGGAGTCATTCGCCGAAATCGGACGTTCGACCACCTTCCCCGCCCACCCCCTCCCGAGCCGCGCGCGCACGCTTAGTCGAAAGTTATGTCGGCGGGTTGAAAGTTAAGCGATGGATCGGACGGCCCAACTTCCACGATGGATGGTTTAATGCTCATCCCGAGGGAGGTCGTCGCTAAACTCGGCCCACGACGATTAGTCGCTACTCCCAGGCGCGTCGCTCCTCGGCTCTTTCGAGATTATTGGGAGGGCGCCCGGGTCCGGGGCTTTGAGCTTCTGCTCGTGACGCGCAGTTGTAGGCTCCACGAGGCATCCGACTAATCGAATAATCTTTTCCTTTTTCACGGCGACGCGAGTGCAAGGGGAGTGCCGCGAGCCGCGCTACTCCCGTACTATTCGGACTAGCTTTACTTTTGCTCTCTCTCTCTCTCTTCTCTTGTTGCTGCTGCTGCTCTTCTTCGTTTCTTTAGAGTCGGCCACACGAAATTTTCTCCGGGCAGTGCAGTCGATTTAGCAATTTAGACGTCGGCTTTAGTTTTATTGTTTGCTTGGTGGTTAAGTGCTGGCTCGTGGTTACTTGGGCGCATGCGTGAGATTATTCGCTCGTGCTATCTTATTCGGGGATTCGCGTGGCGAGGTCGCGATTGCGGCCGATAAAGCTTTTCATCGATACTTCTCTGCATTGGCCATAATTTGGGCTCGCGATTTTCATTACTTGCATCTCACTCTTGCACACGACGTCGCAATAAGAACATCGCAATCTCGGAATTATAAGGGTGCCATTTTATTATTGAAACTGATAGAATCCACGCCTGTTTAGCAGCCAATTCTTTAAATACAATAAAGTGAGTAAATAATGCACCATAGAGAGTTGATATGTTGACACAGCCAGAATATATTTTGGTTAATGCAGAGAGTATTATATCGATGAAATGTACGATTAAGGTAATAATATCTCTGTATATCGGGTTTGCTGGGGGGGAAAAAAAATGTATTTCCAAATAAACTAGTCTTATAGTTTACCCGAAAAAAATACCAAGATTTATACAATTACATTAAGCCTTTTCTATCCTTTAGAAAGTTGTAGAATTGAATGTCGTGAATGTTAACAAGGATTGTTGTACGATTCTGACTTTGGATTTATTATTTCTTGGAAACGTGCCTATATTGACCACAAAAATTTCTTATAAAAAATCACGCTTGTATAACAATTTTAATAATAACAATTGAAGATATCTTTTAACAATTATTAAAGTCTTTTGTTTAACTTTATAGAGTATGGAAACATTTGTTCCAAATATTGTTGTTATAAATTTAAATTTACTAGAATTTAATTGCACCCAACAAACAATGGCAACCAGAAAAGAGCAACGAAAGAATTATTTAACAATTTCATAAACTTTCTCTTTAAATTTCTAAATCAAAATTTATTTATCTTTTGTAGACTCATCTGTGGACTTTTATAAACTTGTAATATACATTCTAGTGAAATGAAGTAGTAAATTACATTATCTTCTTTCATTTTTATGTGACTTTGTTCATATTGATTTGTTAATTTATTTAAATGTGAACCTGCAATTTTATCAATAATCTGTTAATTAAAAAGGGATTGAAAATAAAAAATGTAAATAATTTTACTTTCACGAGGAAAATCTGTATTTTAAAACGGGCCAATAATTTGAGGAATTTTGGTTTATTTAACAATGAAGTACTATAAAATGTTATAAAATTCAATATTCACAGTATAAAAGACTAATGCTCTGATTAAATTGAATTTCATGAATTGAAGTTAATTGAAGTTATGATTAAATCTAAGAAATAGTCAAAAATAAAAATAAAAAGAGCTCTCAACATTAACATTAACATATTGTAATTGCGTAAATAGATTAAATTTAAAAAATAAATAGATACGTCAAAGTCGATATTTATAACAATATAAACGCGATCTGAATATAAAAAGTATGAGGAATTTCGGTGTGGTAGCTTGAGAAGCAACTCCATATAATAAATATCTTTCTATATAATAATCCATACAATTTTTTATAATGTACTAATAATTAGCCGAGCTTACATACAATTTAATGTACTTTAACGACAAGCAACAAACTTACGACCTTCACTTAAGTTAAATATGTTTACCGTGTTTTTATCGAATTCGTAGAGATCGGGAAATTTAGAAATCGGGAAAATCGAATTTTTGAATAATTCAATTTTACATCTGGAAAATATATCATAATGCAAAATCTCGTAATTTTCTTTAGTTCTGATTTTCTAATGATAAAAATTCTACACAATTTACTTGCAAATTAATTTTTATTTTGATACCCTTGAAATTGTTCACGTTCAGCTAAATTTATTATTATTATTATCATTATTATTATCTATATTGTTAATGTCACGGTTATTATTATTGTGATTTTTATATGTGGGTACTGTCACTACATATCTATAACTAAATTTATCAAATATATCTTATCACTTAGTTTAATAAAAGAAACAATATTTATATAATTAAATTATGTGTACTAATTAGAAATACTAATATATTCTTACATGCCTACTTGATATTAAAATTTGAATTAAAATTTTAGAATTTTTACTTTCTTAATAATCCATATAATATTAATAAGCTTGTCATAAATAATTTTTTATTCTGAATATGAATGAGTACATGTAGTGAAGTTTAAGGTAAAAGATAAAAATACAGTATGAATTTATTGGTAAATTGGTAAATTTACAGGCATTATAAGTTAATAATAATATTAGAGCATTAAAAATATATGGATTTTTTTATATGGATTGAAAATTAGATAATTAAAGGTCCGAAATAACCGATTTGAAGCTAATTTTATTCGTCATTATCGAAAAAACTTCCACCTAGAGATTGTATTCTTAATTTTCGTAGTTTTTATGTAGTTTTTCTATGTTCAAAATAAAAAAATGTACCCTCTACCTTTGTGATTAAAGATACCTAAATTAAAATATATATATGTATTTTTGGTTTTCTTGTTATGTTGATAAAATTTTTTAATAAAAAATTCTCTTTTTAATAAACAATTCTCCATTACACTTGAATATTGATATTTGCATCGGATATGCCAATGGTAATAAAAAATCTTACACTTTTATTTAGTTCTAATGTTCCGCGCGTTTATATAATTTTTCGTAAGCCCTCTTTCAATTGAAATTACAAAAGTGTGATTCAAATTTCAATTTGAAATATAATTCTTATTAGGTCGCAAATAGTTTTATTCTCTGTAGGCTCACAATATTAAAATTAAATTAACAATAATAAATTCGTATTGCTTTATTGCTTAATTCCCTTGTGTGTAACTTCTAATTAAAATTGATTAATGTCTCTAAATCTTTTAAAATAAAATCGTTTGATTTGCACCATCTTTTTTAATATTTAAACCGAAAATGAAAAGCCTAATGTATACCTTAAGGTATATTATACATAAGTATTTATAGGCCAATAATAATTTTAGTCTCTGAATGCATTTTATCTTGTAATATTTTCAAGCTAATTCGTTTATAAGGTACTTTACAGGAATCGATTTTATGTTTAAAACTGTTTTTTTTTTCTAGTTTCTCAAAGAATTAAATGCATTTCTTTAATACAATTTATTTCTCACGATAACGACAAATAAATAAACATATCGATTATTTGCGTTATTTATATGTAGATAATTGCCAAAAATCTTAGAAATATTCATTGTCGTTGAATTGGTTGACCTTGACTTGGTTAATTTTTCAGTTTCGTCACTTTGTTTTTTTGATTATTAGGCGTGAGATAAATATATGTTTAGTGCTTAGAATTTCATTTGTAGATAAAATGAAGTAATAACTCATTAGGAGTAAGCTCATTAATATATCTGATATTCTTGTGAAATATATTCTTGCAATATATTAATAAACATATTATTATTATGCCTAATAAATTCGCCCCATTTACTATTATCTTTTAACACAGACGTTTTCCGTTAAAGATATCTTTTAGTTTAGTTTTTCGAACTTATCTTTTCAGTTTTTTACTTGTTTTCCTCATTTCTCCACATTTACTTTCCTACCTCTGTCCAGCTTTCCAATGTTAAATTTAATCTCTTTTATTACAGATTCTCTATATTTTCAGCGACATATTAGAATAATTAACTAAAAATCAAATACAAAATACCAGCGTTTGCGTTCGGTATAAAGTATTCTAAGAATATTTCCTAGAATGGACGAATTACTTGTATTTCTAACTCTAAAAAGTGTAATATTAAACAAGCCAGAATAGAGACTGCGCATCCAATCTTGAGAAGGAAGTTTGAAATATAATGTCAGACCGATAATTTGTATTGTTATATTTATTATTTTCTTATTGTTTAATTTAATTAATTATTTTCTATTGGTTATGAATTTTATATGTAAATAATATGACTTCCAGATAAATCTAAAATAAACTTTATTTGTACTCTCCTGTTTATCTGTAAGGGCACTCTTTCTCTTCTTATCTAATAGAAAATTTTGCAGTTACTTTATTGAATATGTAATAAAGATTGCGTTTAAACAAAATTGTTCGGATTAATAAATAATGTTCTTTGTGTAACGGTGTACTTAAATGGCTTGAGTTGCTTAGAAATTCATTTGGCTCTCTTGTTTACTCAAATGTTGATTATGTAAATGGCGAAACATTTAATGGGAAAATGTCGTAAGAGCGGGAGGCAAATGGCAAATGAAAATTAGAATAAACTTACAAATCAAGTGAATGCATTAAAAATCTTAAACTTCCATTTCGATTCATCGATGCCTGCGACGTCATCACGTGCGGGAATAGCCTATTACGCGTCCTGAAATATCCTATAGAACGGAAATTTCTTGGCTAAACTCTTTCCTTCGCTAATTTTCTAGACAAACTTGTGGCGAAATAAGAAAACTCGAGCAAACAAAGCGGAAATGATTTTGCGCGACGGCGAAGTTCCTTCACTACTTCCGTTCAATTTCCCTCCACATGCGAAGTCACTCTTTTCCAACAGACAGAAATACAAATTATTGGGCTAACGGGAAAATATTGCCTGTCAATATTAGATTCCGAGAAAGGTGAAAATATGATTTACATGGGCGAGTAAAGAAAAATTGCATTTACACCGCACAGACACTCGACATGTTTATTATAAATGAATATTATAAGCACGTAAAATCGTCACGACTATAAGTTTGCAGTGACGTATATAATGTGTATTATATATCAAATTAATTGTTCGCGCTTATATGGCGGCCCGTTAAATTGTTATGGGCAAACGATAGAAAGCTATTTAATTTATAATAAATTGTAGCTATATACTTTTAATGAAAACAAGCGTTAATGCAACAATAGATGCAATTCGATTTTAGCTCATGCGATGGAAAAAGGGCGAAATATTAAGGCAGGATTAATCGTCGCCATTAATTGGAAAGTTTATTACATTATCATTGTATTTCAATAGTAAGTCGCTAAATATTAACTAATTCTTAGATGAGCCAGCTTTCTGATATCTCGAGCTTCATTTATAATTTTCTCAATACTTTTGAAATAACTTTTATGTTAAATTAATCTACTTCCATGCACTTCTCTCAATGAATTATTAATTTTAAACTATGTTATTTATGCGGCAGCACAATATTTATCGAGTTTCACATTCTACTTTATCCCTGTGCAACATTCAAAAGGTGAATACCGCAAAACAAAATAATAGCCCCATTTGCCGAGCAACATACTTCCTAAATTAAATGTGCAAAGAATAAATGACTGGGAAGAGAGAGAAAAAAAAATGGAGAGAGTAGTGAAAGCGAGAGTGCGAACGAGTAGAAGAAGAAGAAGAAGAAGAAGAAGAAGAAACAACAACAAGCATAATAATCGCACGAAAAGCGTAACAACTGCCCCAAGCGCTTCGATTCGAGTGTAGCGAGCTGAGATCGTCGTCTGCTTCCTGTTCGATGGAGTTAGTGCAGCGGCACTTCCGGTTTGCGGATCGTTCATTGGCGCGGCTGAAGAGCGCGCGCTTTTTGCATTCCTAAGTCGTCCACAAAGTCCACGCGAATATTGTGATTGTCGTAAGATTCGCTTTCAAGGCAATCGTATCGGTGAACTTCGTTTATCATTCGTATCACACAGATCTGCCTCGATTTATCTCCCAGTTATATAATTATTTTGTCGAAGAAGGGCATATTTCCCATCGAATAGTGCTGTTTTCCGGAGTTAGCCGAAAGCGACCGATTTGCGACCTAAACCGCCGTCATCAGGATTTTTTAATAGTGAATTTGAGTGAACAAAATCTGTAATAATTAGTAAGACCAGCGTAAGATATGTGAAATTCGTGTAAAATGTACTCGTTATTAAAAGAGATTTTAACGTGGCGTTGAAAATAATTGACAATACATTTGCGTAAAATTGCTACATTTCACGCAGAGACGAAAAGTAAATTATTAAAGTTTTACTTTTCCGTATTTATCATCGGCATTACTTATGCAAAAAAATAAATAAAATTATTTATAAAGTAATCGGGTGGCCGCAAATTTCACTGCATTAAAATGTCATTGAGGTATTGTGGATAAGAAGACTACAAGTACATTATCGCTTTCCGATTACGTCTATAAAAAAAAAAAAACTCCTGAGAAATCATTGATTATATTTTTTTAATATTTTGCCAGAGGGTCATCGTTTGGCATTGTAAGTTTTATAAAATAATTACCGATAGATATTTACATTATACGAATGTCATTGCAATCTTAACGACGTACGTAACAAAATCAGATAGGCAATTGATCACAGTAAATATTGCTCTCTTTCTCTCTCCTTACATATATACATATATATATATATATATATATATATTTTTTATTACTTTATTGATCTTCTAATGCTGCGATATTTTATTTCATAATTTTTAAAGCAATCGGTGCTGCAATAATTACGAAGCCCCGCACTGCCGTTGTGACGGAAGATATTTTTAGAATCTAACTACCCTTTCTAGATATGACTTAATAAAACATATTTTTAAATTAATGATATTTGGAGGTGATGTCTAAAAATGATAAAAGAACTGCTGGAAACCGTGCGAGCAAATATTAATTACAATACATTTGAATGTACTTGGAATTTCAATCGAGCAAGCGTTTTCAGACTTTGACATGACAGTAAAGAAAATTTGAAAAACCGAAACGAAAACAAACTGAAAATACTCACCGGAAATAGTAGCATACTTTCTTTGTAAATAGAACATTGTGTCTGCTGATTAGTTTATGTAAGAATTGAGTTGTATATTTTCTTATGTAAGACAATTGCATGCTAATCGTCGTGAAGGCACAGTTAATTTAATTTAATTTAATTGAAAGCTTCCAATTACACCAGCTAACAGAATATAATCTTCGTACCATAAGCTGAGCAAGATAAAGAAAAAATCCTAATGATAAAATGAAAATTTAAACAGTATTTTGATTTTGATGGTTCTTGCATAGATGTTTGATTTATTTAAAAATTGCTTGTATCAAGTAAACTAAACCGATAAACGAATAAATGGGTTTCATTGCACTTGGAATAATTTCATATTATTATGAAGTATATTTTAAAATAATTAGGCCTCACTTGAGATAAATAAGTTCTAAATTACCGATAAGAGCACAGCAATGTTAACGAAGTGATAAGTCAAAGCTATTTCGGCTTAGAAAACATAAAAATATTAGTTGGATTCACAATGGATTATTCCAGTGGTCGTTCCAAAATTAATACACAATTATGTTTTTAATAATATATGATTGCGCAATACTGAAACTTATGATTGAGAATCGTTATATTGTAGATCATTGAGCAATAATATTAAGAGCATCGTACTACATAATTAATTATCAAACGCAAACAAAAGTTTCGGCTTTTTGTAGAGGACCATTTGCTGATATATACCAATACTTGTATAAAAAGCTCAGCTGTAAACGCAAGTTCTTCGAGTATTGCTGTCTCGTACATTGGATCATAAGATTGTCGAGTACGTTCAATTGTCTTAAAATAATTGGTTGATTTCAATTCACACATCTCCGCCATTCTTGCTCTTTAATTACTGTGCGTTCAATATTATGCATGCAATTTCTCTTGGTGAAGGACTTATCTAGCATTCCTCAAATCACAATTGCATACGAGCTCACGTAATAACGTATACTGCCTTTAAGCAAATATATTAACTAATTAAACAAACGAGGAAAGAGAAAATGCAAGTAAACCTAACACTCAATTATTGCTTCTTTTTTTGCTTGGCATTGAATATAAAAAGATGCTATTATAGCGTTTAGTGGTCCACAAGTTTATGCTTTATATTGAATTATCTATTGGCATGAACGTATTTTTCGCCATTGATATATAAACAAATCGATTGACGAATATGAGAACGCGAATAGCGATATGTTTGCTAGAAAAGAAATTCACCGAAATTTATCATCGCTCTATTCGGCGATTCCCGACTAATTTTTATCGTCTAATTTATGTCGATTGTCGTTAACTCACGATGCTTGATGAATTTCGATTAAAATATGATCCTCGTTAATCCTTGAATGGCACAACGAAATACCGGGACTCTCGTTATCCATAATGCTTGTAAGCTCGAGTTACGAACGACAGAACGGGCGAGTAAAGAAAGACAGTCTCGGTTATCATTATCTTCGTGCGAGCCGATAAATCTGTCGGGAGCGTCACTCGGCATTTCCCGAATAGAGCGAACGAAAGTGAAAGCGCTTTAAAAGGAAAATTGAAGGGACGCGCAGATTGACCGACATTGTCCTCAAATTGTGCCTATAATGTAAGCACCAGCGCTAGTCAAACAAAGAAGTGACGAGCGATGTGTAGTGCGCTCCTCTCCCTCCGGAGCGTCAACAAAAAATGGCTTCCATAAAGCTTTTAGCCAAGATGGAGGTGGCCAAGAGTGAGAAAAGCTGGCGCACGCGAGCGTAAGACGGACGATAGCGAGACAGACCCGCGAGCGAGCTTTGCCCTCCTAGTCGAGCAACCAGTTTGAATTGGACTGAGTAAGGGGGGAAGAGGGGCGAGGGTGAGGCGCCGGGTTAGGAGGAGGAGGAGAAGAGGGAAAAAGCGAGGTGTCGGGTGTTAAGATGCTTGACAGTTGTATAAAGGAGAAAGCCGCTCAGGCTGAGTGCTTTTATTTGTCGTCGGGTAAGCGCAAGCTCCGCGCGTCCAGCCAACTCGTATTATTTAAAATCGATTCGCCTTTGTTTGTTGACTCCATTAGAGCCATTCGATGGTCTGCCTCCATTGCGCGTTTCCTCGTTCGCGTTTATCGTGGCCTCACCTCTCCGCCCTGGTCTCCTTCTTTCTTCGACTATCGAAAGTTTTTGGCCGTAGAGGCTTTTAATTTGCCTCGGTGCCTTTTAAAATCACTTGCTTTTATGAGCTTCCAACTTTCTAATCCAGATTATTAAAGAGCCCGGCTGTTGGCCTTTTATGTCAATAAGTCAAGTTTGGCTGTTTGTCTCTTTGCGAAGGCAAGAGCGTATCAACGATACACGTAAACGATGAAGCAGTTACGATGCATAATAAATGTATTCCTTATGGGGTAACATAAAAAGCAACATAACAGTGCGAATAAGACCAATTCAGCCTAACAGCGTAAATAAGCAGCCCGAGAGGCATCCATTATATTTTATATTTAATGAAATCTTATACAAATGCCAATGCTTAATTATTAATGGGATTATTAATAAATACCATAAGTTTGCTCGCAAGAGTCATGCCTGATAATGAACTTTTATATATATGTATATCGAGTAAGAGCATAAAACAAAATAAAAAAGAATAATTATGTCGTCGAGGTGTTGCCGACTTATTATTTAATAAAAGAATTTTATAATTATAATGAATCTGATTATCGAGGCTGAGTGGCAGCGTGTTCAAGAAATAAATTGTCCAACCGAGCAGAATGAGCAAAAAGATGAAAGAGTAACAGATGTTGTGCCTAAATCTAATTAATTTTATCATATTATTAATATTTAGGTAGGAAATTGTTTATAAACCTTTTCACTACATTTGCATCTGGTTATCTATTTCTTACGCACAATTATCTACTACAATTATTCAGCTTTCGATTTATTAAAATATTCGATGATATTTTAACAAAGGGATTGAAAGTTTTTGCTACTTGAATTGCGTGGATCATGAATTAATTATGTGGCTGATGCTAAAACTAATCTAAGACGTTAATCACTAACCAAATATCCGTTCAAAGCTTTTGAAATCACGATATTCCTATGTTTGCTAATGAAAAATGATTTGGTCATATTGAACGGCACTTAGATATTTTAAAGCTCGGCATTAGTGCGATAGTGATATAATCATATTTTTCAGAAACAAATACAACATACGGCATTAATTATTAATAGTTTAATTAAATAAAAAAAAAATTTTGTTTGGTTTTTTTTATAAACTTTTTTTTATATAATAATCTTACCTTTCTTAATTAAACATTGATTTACTAATTATTTACAAATTTTTATCTTCTAAAAGAAATAGTGTTAACAATAATTAATTTTAATTGTGGTTATTTTTCTTTTTTTTTTTTTTTTTTATACACAATTACAATAGTAAACTAAAAAAAATTAACTATACAAATATTTTAAACAAGCTTGATAATCAATCTACAATATGACTAAAATTACAACACAAATTTGTAAAATCAGCTAAATTTTCCGTCTCTTTATGCACGAGTAGAAAAGGTTGTATATGATTAAAATAAAATGAGTAAATTTTTATGAATGATTTTTACTACGAAACTAGTTGCGTAAATTTTCATTAATTATTTAATAATTATTAATAATTTTTTTTTTATTAGCATAATATAGTATATGATGTATAGCAAGGCATAGTTATAAATTTCGAAATATGAATATTTCATATTCTGTCATAAATATGTGATTACGAAATATTTACATTTGACATCAAGACCAAGTTACACATGCCAAGTTAACAATTCAAATATATTATATATCAATTATATTTTCAAATGACCGTAAAATAATAAACATATTGTATGAACTTATTTGTCTGCCTTTGACATGTAAACCATAAATTCAATGAATAGATAAGCATTTTAAATAATTACAAAATGAGATTTTTTTATTAGTAAAAACTTTAAACGAATGAAGAGACAAAAACAAAGGGCAACAAATTTTTTAATTAATTAATAAATCAAATTTAACTTTAATATAAGAATATCTATTAAAAACGTCGAATATGACAAAATTAATTTGATTAAAGCCCTGCACAAATTGTCTGTATTTAAAAATATCTAAAGCACCTTAATTGAATTACAATTGTCATCTTATAAATATGTGAAAAATCAAAAAAAAAAATTAAACTGAAATTATTTTAAATTCGCTAAAATTTTAATAACTGATGCTTAATAAAAATCGCTTATAATGTAAATGTTGGATTTTAATAAAATCCGTATGGATTTAATGGAATTTTAATGAATTGAAAATTGCTGATGCAGTTAAATTTAATTTTTAATAACTGTGATAAAAAAAAAAAAAACTATAAGATATAAGCGTATTTTATTTCACCAATACTTATTCTAGTAAAAGAATTTTTTTTAACAAACTCGATATGATTCTAATTAATTAGAAAACCCATATTCTTCTTATTAATGTCGATAAATATGTTAAGCAAGATTTAAATTGAAAAAAATTAAAATAAATATATTTTCAGATATTTTAATTAAAACAACCTTTATGATTTAAAAACACAATGGTAAGAATTTTAAATCATTCATTAATTTATTCACATTAAAATGCCTGATTTCAATTTTCAATGTTATTTACCAATTTATAATAACTTCTTTAGTAGCACATCATAATCAATATTAATTATTTTTTTCTTTTTTGTTCCAACAAATTTACTAAATTATTTAAAATCTGACATTATGAGACTGAAAGAGTAAAATTTTTTTTTATTATAATGAAAAGAAAAGGTATTAAAAAATTATTTATTAAATTGTATTAATTTATTAATAAAAATACGAATTCAATCGTAATCTTTCGCTAGTCAAGCGAAATTTAACAATATTTTTTCGCATAATAAAAAAACAGCTGTTGAAAATTGACATTTTGGTAGCGAAAAATTTTTAAAGTAATCAACAAGAAAACAACATATTTCCTTAATCAATAGTGTAATAAGCGCAATTGAATATATAATAGTATGACGAAATCTAAATACATCTTATTTATGCTTAATCATAACTTCAACAGAAAAAAAAAAAAAAAAAAAAAAAATAATAGTAAACGTCAAACTTTTAAACATATTTAAAAATAAAAATCGACCTTAAAATTGACAGTTCAATTCATAAACAAAAAAATCACGTCCCTTATTGCTTATTTAAAAATTAACATTATAGAGACATTGGCATAGTTGAATGTTTTATTATAAAAGTTAACGAGCTAAAGGATATTTTTACATTTCATTTCGAAATCTCCCGTCATTAAATTACTTTGTATGTACATTTTACAAGATCTTGTACCACATAATATACAATGCTCGACGTTAAACATTATATATAACTGTTCTTTTTTTTTTTATAGGTATAATTTACTTTATTATCCAATTTGCGCCTTGGAATAAATAATATCCTATACTAAAGCATGCCACACACGGCAAATACAACTTTCTGTTATTAGTTTTACGTGGTATTAATTACCTTGCAAACTAGCTATTAAGGCAGTATGGCAATATGGCTTGATTTAAAGTTTTGGAGAACAAGAGATCGAATCGTTGAAAAATATTATTCATCTATTTGCGATGGTAATTATTTGAAGACGATTAATTGAAAAAGTTCGTATACGGATTTTTTTTTATTCAATTGTTCTTCTTGTTATATTCGATTATTTAGGCATAATCACTCTACGATTTACTTTTATTTAATACAAGTTTCTCATACACTCTTATATTTTTCGTAATTCTTATTCTTGTATTCGTTCAAATCTTGTAAAGATAAATCTTAGTCAGTTATAATTTCTGTTTGTATTATACTTAAAAACAGATTTGAATAAAAATCTATGAAAGGGATACCAATTTAAGTTGATAATATACTTAAACTAAACTAGAAAGTTTAGGCAATCGAAGCAAATTACTAAATAAAAATTATTTCATTTTCAAGATCAATATCAGGTTTTATAATACTTCGTTGCTCATTAAATCAACGAAAGAATTATACGAATTTTCAAATTATTTTCGCATCAATGGCTAAGATTTTACACGGATATGTGCGCAATTTTTATTTTCATTCTAATAGTAGTCAATTGATATTGGAGTATGTAAGGCCTTGTAAAGTCTCCCGACGAGAAACAAACATTTTGTTAAAATTAGACACGTAAAAATTTATTTGTATAAAATTTCTATTATTAAGAAAATGATTCTTTATAAATATATATTTTAGGAAAATAAAATCCAACAATATAACATTATATTGTCACAATTGGTATTATAATATATTAATTGAAGTTAAATAAAATTTTATACAAATTTTATGAAACTTGGTTTTGAAAATACTACGTTTTATGTTTTACGCTAAAAATCAGTCGGAATATTTTCTTTAATTGGTATATAATTAATTACTTAATATATTTAAAGTTTACTTAGTTTGAAATCTTGTTTTTCTTTCTACTGGTTTTACAAGACCTAAAAACCCATTTATATGTAAAGTTTCGTACACAATTTGCATAATATTGAATTATGCATGATATATATATATATAACAGAAATCATACACAATTGACGTGACGAATCAATTTTTATCGCTTTGGTCAAGAAGCATACAATACACACAAAATTTCACTAAAGTTGCATAGCAAAAATGATATAACTGATTGGAAAATTTTTATTGAAGGATATTACTGGCATATCAAACATTAATATGACTGATATTTTTCAGAAATTATATGTTAAATATTTCAATGGATGTGAAAATTTAATGAAATGCAATTATAAATATACATCAATAGGAACAAATATAATTAGAATGGAAAATAACGTGTTATCAACAGAAAACTCTGCAGAAATAGACACGAGTGTATATGAAATGAAATATACAGAATAATAAATTGCTATTGAATACATAAAGAAAACAATAATTTGTTGAATCAATTTTAAATAATAGTATGAATAGAAAATTAGCAACTTTAAAAGTTAATTTCAAACAATCGATAATTTTTATAAAGTAATGCTATGAAATATAAGTTGATATTTACTTAGAGTATATTTCAAATCTTCTCATAAAATGCCATAAAAGTTACCTCTCAATTATAAATAAATATTTATTTGTTATATCTCACTAAATAATGAAGTTCAGAAATTTGAACCCAACTATGCAAGGATGAAAAAATTAATATTCAATTTTTTTTTTCAACGTATGCGTATATGTATGTATGTACGTATATATATATATATAAATATATATATACATACATATATATATTTATTTCCAATCGCTCGTAATTATTCATAAAAATATCAATTTATTGTTGTGCTTCACTCTAATGGAGCACTAATTTTAACTTGAGCATTCCGTTCATTAAAAGTTTCCCAATCAGAGGATCAGAAGGATAGTTCTTAGTATGCAGAAGTTCCTTGTTTTACACAACGACGAAGTTTCAGTCTATGAACGCAATTGTCTCATGGGCATTCCTCGCCCTTGTCGCGGTTCTCATCTTTATCACGATAGTCTTGCTTCGCAGTATCATCAGACTTATTGGCAGGAACTGTCATGAGCTGCTCAGAATCACTCTCCTCGACGGTCTCCACCGTCTCCTTGGTCTCAGACTTGGTATCCTCAAACTCGAGCTTCAGCTCCTCGGCGACGGCGACGTCGTCGTCTCTCCTCTCGTCCTCGGACGCCTTGTCCGCTAGCTCTGCTCCAGGTAATGCTGGCATATGTGCTTCTTCCAATTTCACGTGCTCGTCGGCTTCCGATTCGTCACGCTGTCCGTCTGGACTATCTGCTGGCAGTTCACAGGAGGAAGAAGAGGACTCGACGTCGACGACGTCAATCTTGTATCCATATCTACCGGGAAAGATCGAGTCGAGAAAGTCGTCGATCCTGCAACCGTTGTCGACTCCTTCGCTGCCACCATCGCTGACACCGTCGCTTCCACCGTCACTGCCGGCGTCATTACTGCCGTCGTTGTCTCCCTCGTCGTGCACTTGCTCCCCATCACAGACGGACTCTGCTTTCGACTCTGGAGCTTTATTGGCTCGAGCCGCGGAATTGCCGGAGGAGATGTTGAGCACCTGAGACCAACAAAAGAACTTTATATTACTTGGCGCCTCAATAACTGCTCCCTTACCTTCGTTATAACGAGAAGAATGAATTCTAAAGCTAAATTGTTGAATACTTACAGTTAGAGTATGTAATCTATAGTTAGAATATTTGTAATAATAATTTATCGAATGCTTTGGGCCTTTGTAAAAGGAATAATTGAAACGGCATCACGTGACCAACTAGGGAATGAAACCTCGGCCCTCTATGCAAACCGTCGATTAGCTTACATTTTAAACGCCAAAAAGAATTTAATCAAAGAAAACTAGTTGTGCAAAGTAATTTTGCTGAAAGTCAATGCAAGCTGCGTTTATTAATAAACAAATTTATTTGCATTGCCTAAAAGTGACAGTTCCGTTGAATTTGATCACTACATCTAATAATTTTGCGACAATGTAAGAAATATGATTGTATAAAATAAGGTATTTCGTAATAAATTGCATAATGAACTTTCGTTTCACCAGATACATTCTGTCATAATAGACACCGTTCGTATATAAAAATCAATATATTTTCCATACTATGATTTGAACTACAAGCTTTATCATTCGACAGCAAAAAGTTAGGTTATCTAATGAAATGGATTTGAATTACCTTGTGAAGCTTTCAAATTAAATTAATACAAATATTGATTAGTTGAAATGTAAATAATGTGATTTTAGACATGAACTTGCCTGAATACATCACAATAAATATAAATGATATGTATTTCATATAATAATTGGATCACAAATATAAACGTTATATTATTATATATTGAAAAATGATGAGACAAGAATTTTTTTATTTTAAATAATGTTTAAAAAAATTGTACTGCAATTATTAAAGTAAATTTTAAAAAATTAACGCGTTGATAGATAATATGCATAAAATGTTAAAAAATTAATAATTAGGTTTAACTGTTATATTTAATTTATTACATATGCAAACTACATAATAAAATCTAGGTCCGATTGGTAAAAATATGCTACCATGATATGACATCTAACTTTCAAAAATAAATATATATATTTTGGTATATATAATTACTAACGGTACAAAAAAGCAAAATTATCCAACGACAAGTACTTACTACCGATTGAAATTATGAACTCTATAATGTAAAATAAATTGAGTCTAAATTTTTGAGTTTAAATTTAAAAATTGCTTAATTCATAAACTAGTGAAATAAAAATAACATGGAACTTCATCTGATACATAAACAATAGCTTTTCTAAAGATTCACCTCGAGTTCTCGATTCTTTGTCTCGTTGGTTGATGATTCCAACTCAATGAGGTCTGGCACTCCGGAGGAGCTCTCCGAGATATAAACGCAATCGGCCGAATTTTCGCTGATATGTTCAGTTCGGTCGTCATCATTACAGAAGACCTCAACAGTGACGTAGTTACCGGACTTGGCGATCGTAAGTACAGATTGCTGAGACTCGGATCTAATGGTGGCTCTATCAGACCATTTGTAGTCGAGAACTGACAATCCTTGCTTCGATTTGACTGGACTTGTATCCGCGCTCCAGCGTCTGCAAAGGAATTTATTTTTACAATGAATGCAATTTTGCTTCTCAACTCTACTCTTATTTCTAGAAGATTTCTCGAAAACTTAATACATTATCCCTGTCCATTTATTGTTTGCATTATTTAATTATATTTATTTAGTAGATTGATTGAAATGTTGAAATTTTAATAAGGCATAACCTTTTCCAATTTACATTTATTTTAACCCATCACTTTTATGAAGCGTAAGTCTTATAAAATTTCCAATTATGTTAAAACTAACAAAATGAATGGTTAATATGTAGTGACTGCAAGCCTAATTAATATTGGCTTATCTCATGCATTCGTCATTGGAAATTCTCGATTTTCGTGATTTAAAATTATTTTTGATGTTTTAATTTTAAATGGTGATTAAAGTTGCCTGACATTTACACAAAGGCAATTTAATAATTCAGAGAAAAAATAATTTCTTTTTCATTAATAATTAATGGTGTATGTGAACAGACTGAATTGTAGAGTTTATATATTTGATTAAAACAATTTAAAGTTTTAGATATCAAGAAACATTTGAACGATATTTAAATTAATTTAATCAATATTACATTTTAAATTGTAATTGAATCTACATAATTATATCAATTTAATAAAACTTTAAAAAGTATTATACCTTTCCAAATAAATCAAATCTACCGTTTAAATGTTGTTTGAAAGGAAAATTAATTTTATTGCCAAATATAATGAATCGATAACCAGAAATGATTCCAACTATCAAAGTAATTTATTTTGGCACTGTTCTATCACGTAAAAACTTCAAGACTTACAATTCTACAGTCCTTATTCTTACAGTCGTGCAACTGTATCTTGATAAAATGTAATACTTGTATATTTTGTAAATTACCATATTGCATTATAAACAAACGAGTTTAATGTATTAAAAAAAAAGAAGAAAAAAAAAACAGAATTGACGATGCATAATATATTATTTATATAATGAATATTGATTATTAAATTTTATATAATTTCGCTAATATCGTTAAATATAAATTACAATCTATAGTTCTAAATGTAAATCGATGACATTACAGTGGTAGTTAAAAATTTTAACAATAACTATTAAATATTTGTCACCAATTAAATAGCAAGTTTATTGGATGTACAACCATTTAATAATGACGTGACTCGTCATTTGTCCATTATATTAAATAGCTACAGAAATGTCTTTGTTTAGTCGAATGCATTGAACGGAACATCATGTAATCAACAATATTTTACAATTAACTAAAATTAGGCATGAAACGTAAGAAGTCTTAATGCAATTGCGCGGACAATACATCAATTATTTTATACGTCTATACTTATGGATGGAATATATTTCGGGACTAGGAATAAGTTCCAAGTACAATAAAAGTAGAAATCTGTTGGCCATTACGGTTCTTGACGAACCTTTGTCTGACAGACTGCCCGGACACCTTCTCGACAACGAGAAAGGACTTCCCGTGGGGGACAACCTCTTGGCTTTGACGCAGAAGTAGTCTTGATTCGATATCCGCAGGTGTGGTTGTGGTGGTGGCGTTTGGCTGTGAGAGCTGGTTGAGGAGGATCGAGGACTGCTGTTGTTGCTGTTGCTGCTGTTCGACAATGTCGTGGCCGAATCGTGAAGCTGCACCTGCTGTGACTGTTCCCGTGATCGACGATCCCTAAATAAGATTATTGGATTAGACGATTTCAGGAGTGTATCGATTGAAATGGCCACTCATTCCAGCCAATACTTTTGGCTTTCATATGCCTTCCCTCTCCCTTTACAACCACTCGAAACCTCTTGCATTCTTCACATGAATTATCCTATCATTGTGACTAAAATACCATCTGCATTCAAGGTTAACTAACAAAAACTGCAAATACCAACAGGCTATCGATTAATGTCAAGTACAGAAGTTTACAGGAGATAATTCTTCCTGTTAAATATAGCCGTGTGGATAATAAATGTGTGTGGGCGCGCGAGTGTCTTACACGACGAAAAAATGTTATATACAGTAAAACATCAAATCGCCAATGAAACATTAAAATTTGAAGGTCCCCTTAAAAGTCTTTAGAATTCAAGTTCCCATATAAAGTGACATCTAACTCTTTTTTTTCCATCTACAATTATTATTTAACATAAATTTGGAAATTTAAATCCATAACTTTGAAGACTTTAGCGTCTAGCTTGAATGATCGAGTCCAGCAATTATTATTCTATTATTATTATTAAAGCCTTTGAATGAGGAGTGAGTGAGTCCTCGGCTCGTCTCGCTCGCAACTCTCACCAGAGCGGAGGAGGAAGAGATGGGGAGCTGCTCGTTGACGGTTGAAACGGAGACGTCGTCGTCGTCCGGAGTGGCGGCGATCGGTATGAGGAAGGTCGAGGAGGGCAGCTGGTTGATGCCGAGGGCCGCTGCAGTGAGGAGCTGCCGCGTCTGAGCTGCATCAGCTTTGCAAAGTCCAGTAGACGATTTATGGACCTCCGAGTCTTCTCCCGCGCTCCCAAAAGCTCGTGACACGTATGATGCTGCAACTGCGAATGTGCGAATGAAATTTACTTGTTCAGGCGCATGTGGGAGATGCGTGTTGCTGGCGACGAGCCGATCCCCGCTACTCGCCCCCCCCCCCCCCCCCCCCCCCCCCCCCCTGCGT
>JAPYYT010001826.1:0-24895 GCA_030522565.1 Ceratosolen corneri
CCCCCAACCAATTTTTCTCCACCTCCCCCCACCACCTTCACCTTCTCTCTCCGTCTGAGAGAAAAGATGAAAAAAAAACAATGCACGGCAGTCTCCTCAGGCCGGTCCTGAAATAAAATATTCACCGCAATCATGGGAAATCGCAGAAAGCTAGCGCCGCTCCTTTGGGGTTCTCGAATGAGAAAAAGGGTACAGCCTCACACGATCACTGCCACTCCTGTTGTCCTTCCTCTTGTTGTTGTTGTTGTTCTTCTTCTTCTTCTTCTTCGTGTTGTTATTGCCACTGCTGCCGCTGCTGTTGCCTCTGCTCATGTTGCTCATGTTGCTGATGCTGCTGCATCGGCGTTTTTATGATTTTTAGCATTCGCCGATTTAACGGCATCTTTAACGACCGCGGCTCTCTGCCAACATCCGCATTCGTATTATCGAGTTACATCTAATCATCGCATGGCTCCCTTCTTCCTCGCCCCCCTGCCGCCACCACCCCACCGCCACCCCCTCTCGCCGTTCCCGTCCCGCTGCCGCGCTCGTGCCGACTGGCCGAGCGCGGCTAGCCAGCCAACAGACCGCGATTGTAAAACTTTAATATCCGGGTTTTACGAGGCTGTGACGCATCAGGGGCCCGTGGACCCCTTGGCTTACCCGCACTTTTCGACGCCCAGTTAACATACGTGCCGCTCACGCTTAAACGATCCTTGTGCGCGGATCGCGAGCCAAGTGTCCCTTCGATACCTCGACTGCCAGCCACTCGTATCGACGAACACTTATGCGATTGTTGCTGTTCCCGTTTCATGAAAGCCGCGACTGTCTTATCAATCGGGAGACGAACTAGCCAAGACGAAGCCGCCCAATGATCCAAAACCGCGATTATTCGATATCCAAGTCAATAAACGCCCGAGGGAAGTGCTCGAGTCGATCTGCGTATCTGCGATTTTTTAAGGATACTAATGTGCGCCATAAAGCTTGTTGCGCTTACTTCATGTAAATGACATTTTCCTTCGTGCGTATCATTATCGGCCATTCGGTGTTTCGCCGACTGATAGCCGCTGCTCTCTTTCAATGACCGAGTACACGACCAACGGCTTATTGAGCTTTATTAATTGCACTCATTGCCGGTTAGATAGGCCGTAGCGAAGTGTGGACTTAATGTCGGTGCGAGCCTCTTTATCGGGCAGGAAGTGTTGGCCTTTTTTCATTAAAATATTTATGCAGCGACGGGCTGCAAATGCGCATTTGGCAGCACGATATTCTTTGGATTATTTGGCTTGGTCGTCGACCGTTACGACACTTGCTCATCTCCTCCATTCCCAATGCCACATCGCTCAAAAATATGTCCCTTGGGCCCATAAAAGATGCACCTCTGCATTATTTATGATTGATAATCAGAAGGAGAGTTAATGATATCAGCAGCCATGGTGTGAAAAACTACGTTAGCAGAGCGAACTTTACGAGCAGATAAAGTGCTTTTGTTTTTCGCTGCCATACAACAGAGAGAAATCGTGCCAAATGACAAACGCTATATAATACATTTGCTATTATATCACTGCAAATATATTGCAATCATACAGGCATCGTGAATTATTTATAATTTTAATATAAAATCAATGTAATATAAACAAGTGCCCTGTGGGACGTAACCAATGTCCTCTGGGAGGAAGGTTTTTGTGTTCTGGATACGCGATTTTTCAGACCAACTTTGAGCTTTTGAAACGAGAGAGCGAGCATTCGCTCACAATTAAGCGATAATAATATTAACGAATTGCTTGGGGGCTCATCCTTACATCCATTTAGTTGTAATTCGCAACAAGAGACGCTACAATCAGAAGAGAGCCTGCGTTGACATGCGTGATAATGCTACCCGAGCCACACACCCAACCCAACATGCACTTGCTCTCTCAGACAATTACGCACTGCCGTTAATGCACACGCGTAAGCGCAATAATGCGTACCTCGGGTAGCCCAGGGCACCCACACTCGGCCACGGGTAATTGTATTTTCTCCGGCGGACAATACCATCGAACCGGCCCCTCCCCTCGATCCTCCCCGCAACGGCCATTCGCTCTTACGTCACGGAGATCATCTCGCGCTCCTACGCGTCACTGCCCAGTGTCTTCTGGGCACACGTCAAGCCGAATCCACAATATTCCCAGGATACGTAATACCGGGCACGCACTCACACCCACGCCGAAGCTGACTGTGATTTGCTAAGATGGCCGAGGATTTCGCCTCAAGGAGCTCGACATTCGCCTAAATTCATTAAACCGCTGCTAAAGTCTGCTGATACGAGCGAGTGGAAGCGACTGGAAATTTGCAGAGCGCACGGCTTTGCCAGCATCATTATCATCATCATCATCATCATCATCGTGATCATGATCGAGGCCTCATGGCCTGAAGCATTATAAAATTGTGTCGCGCGTGGAATTGCAAGGATTATGGGGAAAATGGAGGGACGGGGTGATTGTATTGTGGGAACCTCTTGGATGCCTCGGATCTTTATGATTTACGGCCAGTTCGACGGCAAGGCTTTATTAAGCACTTTAAAATCAATAAACGGCCATTGATTTGCGATTCGAATGAAGAGGCGACCGCGCGACTTTATGATTAAATGTAGGAAGTGGCACGATCAGGTCGCTTCTTCTCCACTCTTCTCCACTCTTCTCCACCCGCCTCCTGATTTATAAACGACGGCTGCATTATTTACTCGGCTCGCTAAAAATTAATCACGAAACGCGCGGACGTCGCCGGCCACACGGCCTCTCCCTACCTTAAGTAATTGGGGGGATTAAATTTAAAATTTACGGCCGAATAGCTCGGATTATCAATTGTTGAGCGGGCCGTATACCGGCGCTCGGATAATACGATCTTATTACCTCAGATTAGAGCTCCCCGTTAAGCCGGAATATACCTATCCTCGCAAATATACGACGACGACGAGGCGCTCCTACCGAGACCACCTCTCGCTGTCATCCGCGATCGCGCAAAAATCCCGGCCAAGGTCTTAGCGGCGGACGCGCGCATTATCTCGGAGATATCGATAAGCGTAATGGCCTCTCTCCTCCGATTTTATGCGCTTTATATTCCATTAGGCGATAAATATTAAAGCGTCGCGAGGAGTGGCACCGGGGGCCTCTGTTTAATTACGGCGACCGGGAGGTACGCGGGCCGACCCTCGAGCACGTGTCCGTCGAGGCGGCCCAGCCATAATCGATGCACTCGCAAACATTTGAGGACCGCGCGGCTGTTTCTGACTTGCTCGAGGCCCGCCACCATTATTCCCCGGGCTTTAATTTCCCGCTCTGATGAAGTTGTTGCGAAAGATGAGGGCATTTTCGGGCTCGAGTGCCGCTCCCAATCGCCAATGGACCGTTCGATTAGATGCCGCTGAGAGTGGCTCTGGATTGGCTGTGGATTGGCCGGAGCCTCGACGTTTCTTCGACTGCAATTTACGGATTTGCCGACATTTTCAGCGTTGGCGATCAAATAGTTAGCGACATATTTACAGTGCAATTGCAGGGAGAATTTTCGTTTACGAGAGATCAAGGGAAAGAGTAGTAGTGGTATTATTGAAACGAGTTCACGATAACTTCCACTTGGCAGGAATGCTCGGCTGCAAGTGTGGCAGATGGCGACACGCAGAGTGTTGCGGGTTGCTTGCATTTTTAATAAAATTCAAATCCAGCGATGATTTTTACCAGGAGGATTCCCAGCGGGCCACGCGTTTTCCGGCTGATGGGCGCCGGGAGATCCGATTGAAACGAGCGCCTCTGTCCATTTCCCTGCAGGAGCTTTTATGCTCTCGCCCGGAGGCGCAATTTATTCGCCGGCGTAGGCGAGAATGGGGGCAGAGAGAGAGAGAGAGAGAGAGAGAGAGGGTAGCCATTTTCCACCTGGATTAGAGGGATTCGATTTCTTTTTGTCGTCTCGTAGCTTGGATGCGTTGATATTGAATCGAATAATTTGCCGGAAAGATGGGAAGGCTCAAGTGGCGCTCGTGGGTAAAGCTCGAATTCTCATAAAGCCTCCATTTAGCCAAAGTTTTCTATTTCGCCGAGCAAATTTCCAAGTCGCGCGCGTGAATTAATTGTCGGTGGCATCTATGACGATTTGGCGAGTGGAGAGTACGAGAATTGGCAAGAGTTTGGCCACTTTCGCCGGGCCACGCGAATCGCGTCAGTCGCGAATCAAAACCCCGAGGTTTTCCAGCAAACAGGACGAAGGAGCGCGAGCCTCCGGCGTCCTGTTACAGCGGTTGGGAATCGATCCGGCCTCCAGGATTCCCGCCTCATGTAAGTTCGACTGTCGGGTGACGCAGAACAGCGCGCCATAAACAAGCGAGAAAATCCCTAAGTAAAGCCGATCCTTATCGCAACTTCTTCCCCGCAGTTGAGCGAGGGGATCGGGGGAGGCTTTTCGCGTCGTGTAATAAAGCCGGGAAACGGAGGCTGGATAGGGCTATCCGGACCCTAAGCCTGGAGTGCGCGGGCTAGGTGTCGGATTACTTCCTTATCGGCGTCACTCTCTCGGCGAGTTGAGTCAGCGTCGTTCGGGCTCCCGACGGGCCCCACCTCGGCCCCCGATCTTCCCGCTCGATTGACCCAATTTCCCCTCAATTTGCCGGGGAGGGGGAGAAATGAAGCGCGATGAGCGTTAAATGAATCAAGACATTTATTTGGTCAGCGGGGAAAAGCTATTCCATGTCATTAGTCTTGCGGGTGGCGCATGTGTCGCCTCGCTCTACTCTCGCTGGGCTCTCCCGTCCTCTTCTCCCCGTCCCCCTTATCTTTTCGCCCACCCACCCAGCCATAAGTGTGAGCGTGAGCGTGCGTGCGTGCGTGAGCGCGCGAATGCATAAGCACGTCAGGCGGACGATTGTCTTGCAAAGGCGAGAATTCAATTTTGATTTAGGAGGGAGACGTAACATTTGTCTTTTACGTTGCCTCGCTGAGCTTTCACGTGATCAATTCGGGCATTCGTATCGAGGAAAAATGGCAAAACGTCGTCCAACGTTTCCCGGCGCTAATGCCCGCTGTCCTATAGGAATATTTTCCCTTTTTAATGTTGAATATCCGTTTGTTGTTGTTACTGTTGCGCTCCTCGTCCTTCCATAACCACTGTAAATGACCTTAATTGACGAATGCAAAATTACAGGCCAGCGTTAACTTTCTGCGGCAATGTGCAATTGCGAGCTATAAATTAACAGGGATAAATAATCTCTTTGCGGTTGATCGTCGATAAATAACGAGTGCAAATAACTTTACCATTAATTATGAACAATTGTCGCAAAGTTTGTGAAAATGTGCAACGATTCTGGTATAAACAAGTGATCGAATTGCCGA
Organism: Ceratosolen corneri; assembly: GCA_030522565.1. Taxonomy (NCBI): domain Eukaryota; kingdom Metazoa; phylum Arthropoda; class Insecta; order Hymenoptera; family Agaonidae; genus Ceratosolen; species Ceratosolen corneri. The sequence goes on from JAPYYT010001826.1 coordinate 5,337, forward strand.
TTGAGCGTAAAGTTGTAAGCTCGAATGATAATGAGGGCCTCGTGAAACATGATAAATCGTTAATGAAATTTATGTGCTTGCATTTGAGTAATAAGCCGCTCATAAGTTGGAGCTGCTTTTATTGTCGATGTAATTGAAAAAGCGCGAGTAAATTGAGGATGTAAATAGTTTGGAGTGTACCGATACGACGAAATGGGATTTATGGATGGAATTGCCTTTAACGAAGTATTTACTTGTAACGCGATAATATTTTAATGCACTGGGGCTGCCTCATTCCTACCCGAAGCTCTTCATTCTAAGCTCGGCAATTAGTGATTTGCAATAATTATTGGAATCGGACTAATAGAGTGAGTTTTCATATATCTCATTGCGTTGAATAGGTGGAGCGAGCGACTGGAAGTATCGACTCGAATGTGCCGAGGAGCTGTCGCTCCTTAATAACCGGTTCCCTTGAAAATTACAAGCCAACTGAAATTGCATGCGGCAATCGCCAAGGTATTACGTTTCTTATGCCGAAATCGTAATGCAGCAATTTCCGGGATAAGGCGGGATCGTTTTGCACTTGAAGAGAGGGGCGCTCTTAATTATTCGAGCCTCGCTTGAAAAATGGCATCCAAATGGCCGCCGCGAAGAGCTTAAAGAAACATTCGCTAATAAACGATAAATCATCGGCACTCCATTATCAGCCGCGACTCGAGCGACTCCATAATTAAATATTCACGCGAGCGCAATACTCGAGCGCGTAGGCAAAATAAAATTAATGGCGCGGGGCTCGGAGCCTCGTAAAAAACGCTTAAAAATCCTTAAACAGTCGGCACATAAAACAGTTAAATTTCCTGTCCATTAGGGAAACTGCGTCTCCACCTCGGAGGTGAGGAGAAGCTCTCCCGTTGCTTCCCGTTGCTTCTCGTTGTATCGAGCCACTGCTAAAGGGAAAAGGCTCGCCTCGTCCGGCCAGCGACTCCATTTCCACGGGCAAGCAAAGCCCCATGAAAAGAACTCGCCCAGGAGATGCCTCGCCCGTAGACTCGCGCCTCCGCTCAAATCTCACTCGCCCGTGGTCCCTGGCAACGGCAGATCAGAAGCCGAGAAAGGATTTGCATTCGGTGGGCGGGTATTGTGTGTCGGTGGCTAGTGGATTTCGCCGTGGAGGTTGCCGCAGAATAAAGGTCGTAAAGTCGCGTTCACCCTCCCTGTCAATCGCGAACAATCGTAACGGAAGGAAAGCCGAGCTGGGCAAGAGATACTTTCCTTATATTTCCTCGTGGATAAGCGCTCTCGACTCCGGCTGCATCTCGCCACCAAAGTTCGGATGTTTGACATTTTTAGGGGTCGTAATTTTGGCGTTATGAGTCCTCGGATGTGCGATTCGATATATCAATGATGTCGGCCGTTGTTGTGCTTCGACGGCTCTCTCCTTCTTATGCTTTATTTATCTTATCGACACGCCGCGGGGCCGCGTGTGTCTCGCGAGGCGGAACCTCGCTTCTTCTTACCCTTTGTCTTATGCTTTTATCGTTTCCGACGTTTGCTTTTTATCGGGATGCGGCGACATTTCGGCCTTATTTGCCGCCCCGAATTAATTATCCGAGCGATTTCGTGGGCTCAGAGGTGTGCGGAGTCGAGTGAGTGAAGAGAATATGTGGCCGCCAGATCGATTGAATTCATTAAAATTGTTAGTGGCGGGGAAACGTGGGCGAACGCGGCACTTTAATTTTTATTGCCATAAGTTGGCAAGGTCTGTTTTTTTTTTTTTTTTTCTTTTTTTTCTAAACTTGGCGCATAAATGCTTTAGACTTGTAAATTTAGTTGGAAACTAAAGTTAAAGTTGCCGATGCTAAAACATTTACTATTAATAACTAAGACGCCATCTAAAATATGAAATGACTGCAAGTTTATTACGTGTTTTAACAGTAAACTTTTATCAATGTACACATTGAACTTTTCACAGTAGTAATTATCATAAAAATATAGGAAAGTCGTAGCGTCCACACACATATATATATATATATGATAAGCATGTAGACGTTTATTAGAAAAACGCAATACTCTTAAATATAATCGGTTCAATATAATTTTGCCATGAATTAATTATTCACATTCCAAATACGACTGCTCGATATTTGTCGATAAAAAATAATGAAATACTAAATTGGCAAGTGATAAAATGCAAGATAATTGTTTAAGGTTAATTAATTTTCAATATTACGACTCGAATACATACGATTTCAATCGCAAATGTATAACTGTCGAAAAAGCTTACAACAACACACCAGCAACTCGAAAATTTCCATTCCTAATCTATTTATCCGAACTTAACAATTTTTACAAACTACATCTCTGCTATGAGACAATTTCTTTTCATTTCTTACATAATACTTAGCATAATAACATATGCGTTATGCTTTTATGATTTTCATTTAATACAGGCAGTCCTAACAATTTTCAAAACAGTTTCCATTCACGGCATATACTTTAAGAGCAGGCTTATAGATATCCAGCGAACGTAAAATCGCTCTCACATTTTCAGTTCAGAATACAGGAAGAAAGTGGGAAATTGAAAGCTTCTATTACAGCACATTAGCAGCCACAATTACCGCCCCAAGTGCTAAGCCACATGCCTAAGCAAAAGGGATACATGTATGTTTCGTAGAAATGCAGAAGCGATATGCCGTTTTCCAAATTACATGCTTAAGATGTCTAGGCACGTTTATATATATACATATATATATATATGTGTGTGTGCGCTTGGCGAGTCAAAGGGAGTCTTTTTCATTTACGAAGAGGCGTAAAATTTCTCTTTGAAAGCATTCAAGAAATACTTTAATGCGCTCACTATCTCGTAATAATGTATTACATGTTAATTGGTCCCTATAAACGCTACTAAGCCAATGCTCAGCTCTCGGATCGCTTATTACTGGGCATTTAAGGCCCACGGGACGGCCTCGAAGTGTATCGCGCGTCCATAAAATGCCAGCTTGTCAGTGCCGGCCAGTGCAGAATCCTGGAGGATCAGCAGGCGCGATGGACGGAGCCCGGGTGAGAGTTCCTTCCAAGGAAGAAGATGGAAGAAAGTGGCTGGCAGTGGTAGAAGATTAGAATGGCAGACTGGAGGCGCATCCGATGATTGGGAGGCGATGGCGGAAGGGCCCCGAGGGAGGCGAAATCGAAGAGTCACGGGGCCATAAGGGCCCTGCCAAGTCCCATTTGTCGGCCGTCCAGGTTCAGGAAGGGAGCACTGAGGGGATAATACGGGATAGACGGAGCACTGAGGGTGCGCTGCCCGGAGAGAGCGACGTAACCCTTCGCGGAGGCTCCCTTCATAACTCTCGGCCTCGTTGTGCTGGCTTTGTGCACGCGAGTGCGTGGCCCAGTGGCCCAGATGCCGGGGGCTCGAGGAGGGAGGGCCGCCTGGGAAAGGAGCTCTCGAGCCCGGGGATGGTTCGCGGAGAGGGTGAGCGCGAGGCGCTGCCGCGACGTCGCTCCGCCGGGTGTGAATAATGATGAGGGAGAGGGCGGGGGTTGGAGGCGCTCGCGACCCGATTCAGCGGGCCGTCGGCGACGAGAGGCCTGACCGAGTGGGGCTGGAGTGCGGGGTTGGTCGTGGGGTCGCGAGGCGCGGTGAGGAGGTTGGGGGGCGGGAGGTCGCAAGGAGGCGTTGCTCGCGAGAATGTAACGAGGGATCGGTGCCGAGGATTTTATCCGATGAATTATCGCGTAGGTTTTGCTCGGTGCTGCGCCGGCTCCCCGATGATGTTCGCGTGCTGTTGTGGCCGTTGTCGGGCTCGAGGATGAGGATGAGGATGTGCTGGCTATAATCTTTAAATGCAATGGTGGAGATGCGTGATAAGGGGATAGACGAGATTAAAGTCATAAATGACCGTTTGGTATTATTTGGCGAGCTTTTCGAGAGAATGTTAGAACCAAGGGGATGTTTAGAACCAAGGGGGTGATTGGAGGTGGTTAAAATTATTTTCAAGGCATTAGTATCGTTTGTAGGCGTAGGGGTTGAAGAAAAAAGTAAACGGTACGCTAAAAGAGTAGGGGTGTTAAGTTTCTGTATTAAGTGGAGTAAAAGAGAAATGTAAAAATCAAGTGAAAATTTGCCGAGTCTTTGCATTGAAAGAAGAAAGCTGCAGACTTTGTGGGATTGGGAGTTTGTAATGAATGTAATATTTGTAATTAAAAAGTGAGCTAAACGGAAGGACGGTTATTTGTCGGCGCGAGGTCTTGTTTTAATCAAAGAATGGTGCGTGCGCGGGGGCGGCGCGCCCCCTATCCGCGGCGAGGGGAGCGGGGTGGGGGAAGCGAGGGGGAGTGAAGTAGTGGGGGGAGAAGCGAGGGGGGAGTATTGCGTTGGGCAAAGGTGGTCGACTAAATTACGCAAGGATGTGCACGTAGACGAGTGCAATGCAATGAAAATCATGCGAGCAGCGTAATACGCGACTTCGCACAAACTGCAGCGTCAGAATTTTTGGACGTTAGGGTCTACGTAATGGTAAAGGGTGGCAAAGACATATTGATCTCCGTATAAAAAATTGTAATCTTGTTTGCAGTGGGTTCTGGCGAAGAGCGACAATAAGCATCGGCGGGTAAATTTCCGGCCGATGACTTTGATATTTCATCGTTTTAAAATGATTTGATAGAGCGGCGCGGCGACAAACGGCGTGAGAAAGAAGTCGGGGCGTGATTTTCAAAACGCCTGAGTTGAAAAGCTAAATGATGACGGGGCAGTTTATGCGGCGTAACGGTAAATCGGCGAAAAAAGCAATGTAACAGGTATACACGGGTTGAAGCTTTCTCGAGCGGCGCGCTAATTTCCAGCGCAAAAAGATGGCGCAACACACCTCCGGCCTCCCGTTTCGCCAAAGCCCCGGATAAAACGACATAATGCGCAGAACAACTGGATTAAGCGGCGGCTCGTGCGCATTAGCATACTCGGCGATAGCGATGTCGTAAAGTTTGGCAAACAGTCTTAATTAGTGACTCGCTCCCGTCTCGGCATTCGTCTAATTCCGCCCGATCGGATAAGCTCTCGACTCACGTGCCCCCCCCCCGTCCCCACCCGCGAAATTAAAGGATAAGACACAGAGACAATTTAAAATTCATAAAGCCAAGTTGGCGAACTCCTTGCTTAAGATACACAGTGGGTAAAGGCCAGGTGGAGTACACGCGGAAACTTTACTTAGCAAGAATAACAGGCGAAGAGGCCGAAGACGCTGACAGCGGTCTCGTAAGCTACGAGCCGACTAGCGCGCTTCTTTACATCACGCGAAGGCATAAAACTTCTTTGAAGGCGAGGAGCTACCTCACTTCCCTCCTCCATGACCGCGTAAAAGGAGAAGCAGCGAGCCGGCCAACGAGGGCCACGCAGGAGCGCCGAGCAGCGCGGTGCAGCGAGGAGCAGCGAGGATGTGGGGGCGGTGGAGGTAGAGGAGGAGGAGAAGGAGAGGGAGGAGGAGGAGAAGGAGCGGGAGGAAGGGAGCATGCGAGAGGCAACGGCTCAGCAAAGTCATCCCGTACTCGCAGAGAGCATATTTCTCCGAGTGAAATCCTTCTTTCCTTCCTCCTCTTCGCCTCCTTCTCGTGGCGTAGGGCCCCCGAGGCTCGGTAAGGCTCTCTCCGTAAAGTTGGACTAATTTAAATATCAGTTTGGCAAGGGTGGCTTGTAAATCTATCAGCCTCTCTTGCTTTTACAAATTTATGGGCGAGGCGCGTATATGGGATGTTTTATTTAGTAGAACGATCTCGCGCGCCTTAAACGCCGCTTGTTTGCCTCGCACGCTTTCCTTCTTCATCCGCCTTTTCTCTCTCTCTCTCCTTCGCATCTCCTCTCTTCCTGTTTTTATTGTTGCATATCTATCCTTGGGCTCCTGGATCTGCCCTCCCCCATCTTATTCTCTTCCCCCGCCCCCCGCCCCTCTCTCCGCGGGCGAGTCCTGGCCTCGCGAGAATTGCGCTCGATCGCGGCATTAAATTTAGGATCGATACACACGATCGTTTTCCAATCGGATCAATCGCTTCTCTGTACGTTATTATATTTGATAGTTATTGCAGCCTTGTTCTATTATATTACGTTTCTACCAATCGAAGCTTACTGCCAAAGTCATGAGTGCAGGATAATTTATGCATACCTGTCGATATACGCACAATAAAGGAGTAAATAATTTTCCGAGTTTTATATCTAAGACAATATCCGTTGCCTTTTAAACGGAAGTGCAATGGAACTGTATTATTGTGGCGAATTTTCAATTTATGGATAAGCTACTTCCGCCAATATATATTTGTAAATATTGTTCATTTTTGCAGAAAATTTCATTGATTAAAATGCTTGAAAGTCCATTTGTTCGCTCCATTTTATTCAATTGAGATAATTGATGTGGAAAGGACGTAATTCGCCCCCGAACAGAGTCCAAATATTTTCGAGCCTAATTCTACATTCCAATATAATTAAGTTTATTGTTTATGCTTGTTGCTATTTCAGGCACATATCTATATAAATATGCTGGCCATCTCATAATCGCAGAATTTACATAAATGATAAATCGTTTATATTGTCAATCTCTGACTGTTATCTAAAGCTTGCAAATGCGCGATTTTATCGATATAAGAGGGCCGTTATTTGTTTTATGTTTCAATTGCATTCAAACAGATTCGCTTATCTTAGTTGTTTTCACAGCAGTGACTTCAATTTAATATCATCTTACCATATTTGTTCCAGTCTAGGAGAAGATCCTTTATTTTTTTCATGCCCCTATTAAAACTCTACCTGCTGTTCATGTACTTTAATCTATAATGCGCCAGGATTTTCCCTCGGAAATATACAGATATTTCCCATTAAAAGCAGTGCATCGCGGGGCGACATACGAGACATGAAAATGCTGTAAACAGTAATCAAAGCCATAATACGCGAAATCTCGTGTAATACTCGTTGATTTTCTCATTGGTTAAGAAGTAGTAAGTTCTTAATAAAGCTGAACGTTAATTTTACACGCGCATACTGTACATATTAACATTTGAGCAGCAAAGTCTGCCATCAAAAGAGTCGACTAATCAAATAATCAAACTCTACAACTCAAATGACAATTCAAACTAATGATAAGAATCTCACACCCCGTGATCCCATACATTCGCTTCCTCCTTCGATTTCGATTTCACGTAATGCCGCTGCGCTTTTTCTTCGTCCCCCTCCCCCTCGCCCCCCACCGCCACCACCCAGCCCCTTAGCGCACCAATACAGTTGCGTGTGCCTTACGTACGAGGTGGCTCATGAATAAAATATCGGCGTTAATGCCAAGAGGCCGGGCGACGCGTTTTTCTCGACGCTCGCGCACGTCGCCGATCCGCAGTAAAAAGTGAGCGATTGCAGTCTGCATTTGGGAAAAGGATCGTAAATAACGCGCACGCAGGCGCGAAAAAATATAATGGGTCGCACGCCTCCCACCCTCCGAGATATCGCCGGACGTGTTTCTCGCACTCGTCCCACGACACTCCCACTTCTTCGCTTAACACTGAATTATACATGTAAAAGCGTCCTCCTATACATGGCGCTCAAGCCACCAAAGCTTTCAGCGACTCGATGCCGGGGTTGGTTGTCCCTTTCCTTGGAGGGAAAAACTTGCGACTCGCGCCCAAGCCGATGATTAAAGTACTTGTGCTTCGTACGAGACAGAACATTTGTCGAAAGCTTTGTTGCTATCGCTATCGGGGACTTTAATAATGAACGATAACTTTTCCACGTAACCTCCGAACGCCTACGCCCCCACCCCCTCACCACCATTGGACAGTCATTTCAATTGGAAAAATACTTGGAGAAATTACGCTCATTAATTGTGCTCCAGCAGTCGATGGGCAGTGCAATGTTCTTCAGCATCCAAATTTCTTTGCTTACCCAAGCCAATGGCTGCGTAAATTAAATCCCGTCACTGTAGCTCTATCCCTATGCTGTAACTCTAAATAATTCCCCAAAGCATGAAAAACGCCAAACCAAAAAAGGTTAATGGACGCGAAAACAATGAATACACCGGCTAAAGTTTTTAGAACTTATCCTCTGACACTAAAATACTACCTTCCCTATTTAGTAATGAGATGGATAATTCAGAGTGACAACATCAACACTCTTTACCCTCCGAAAGAGGAGGAAAGAGAAAATGAGAAACAAAAAAAAAATGTAAAAATCAGTTTGTTAAAACTGACATACTCTCGTGATTTATATGAATTTCGAGGCTGGGTAAATAAATTTCTCATCCGTAAAGTAAATTATTGCCGTAAAGGCTTTTCTTATCTAGAAGAATCTCCAAACTTACACAGATATTTGAATTAATTAAAGTGATTTATAAAAAGCACATAAATATTGACTATATATATTGTTATGAAAAATTTGAAGTTTCAAAATGCTTATAATGGATGTATATAATATATAATATATGGCAAGTGCATGAATAGAGAAAACATATTTAGAAAAGAGTATGTCGAATCGTAGAATAAGTAAATGCTTCGAGAGGCCTTAGCGTCCATAATTTCCTGCCTATTGTCAATGAAACTATATTTACATTTTTATAATCTACGATGTTAAAGAAATGTAATTTCATTTTCATAGAAGCGTATCATTGTATCCCATGTCCTATCATGTTATATGGGTAGAATAAGACTTTGATCTTACCTCAGTCAAAACGTGCATCGCTACGCCATTCCATGTGATTTTACTCATATTAATATCTCTAGAAGCTATATAATATCAAATAAGTAAATAATATAACATAAAAAAAACAAAGCTGACAAATGAAATAATCATAGTGAAATTGTATTTAACGAGGTATAGGCGCGCAATAAATGGAAGCTAAATTAATGTGAGCTAAATAATTAAATGAAGTACGCGACGAATGGTTGGAAATAAATAGGCATTGCACTTTATGCGTTGCACAAAGTGGCAACGAGAATTGGCCTGTCAGGAGAAAAAAGTAAGCAACTTTTATATACATACGTACGTATATATATATATATATGTCTATGATATATATATATATAAAATGTATGAAATATTAAAATACATTAGCATTCTGTGAAAGTTATGGACGTGGAGCATGACTGTTTGAAAGAGAGCGAAACTAATTTGAAGTCCAAGTGCAATTCGAAATTTTTGCATTTTAAGCAGCGAAATGATCACAAATCGTTTGAAAAGTTTCGAAAGCGAAACGGTTGGAAAGGTCGCCAAGGGGGTTGCTTGAGTTGGCTTACCGTGGGCTCAAACTTCCGTAGGGAATCTGCATTTTATTATTTCTGGCACAGTAGTTAAAGGCAAGTCGCAAGACTCTCTCTCGCCTTTCTTTTCCATCGTCCTCGGAAAAACCGACACATTTTCGCTCGTTAACTTTCATTCCTCCTCGCCCTTCCACTCCTGTGTTTACAATCCTACGGCTTCTTGCCTCTTTACACGCTTTTACACTTTTTCCCTCTTCTCTCTCTCTCTCTCTCTCTCTATATATATATATATATATATGTAAAGACTCTTGGTTAAAATGAAGCTGGTGTTTTAGGGAAAGCGTAGGAGATTTCTGGCGCGGCGATGTCGCGAATTAGCGAGACGGAGGAGGGCCGCGCGCCATTCGAGACAAAGGCTTCATCGATTTGGCGAAGGTGTCGATCAAGTTAATTAAGCCCCGTCTACAACGCGCATTCAACATTCAGTCTGAGAGCGACCCGACTCATACTACTTAAACAATAGAGATTCGCGCGTGTTACAGGAGAATAATAAAACGCCTTATCGCCCTGAAAATAAGAGAAGAGGTCGGATAAAAATCTCTACTTTTATTTACCAAGCTACTCCTCGCCTCTTCCCTACATTTGTACGAGTCCTGATTCTTTCCTGTTTCCTCCTCTCATCACTTACGCGCTCCTTTATTCGCTCATTCTCATTCCCGTGCGTTCCACTCATTTTCTCCATCTCGGCCCGCTTCCTGCATTTCCCTCGGCTCATTCTTGTTTCGAATGCTTTTACGACTTTCTTTGTTCCTTTTCTTTCTGGCTCTGACTTTGAGACATGGCCCTCCCCGATATCCTTTATCCGTCCGCGCAGCCGACGCCATCTTCGGGCGCTGGGAGGTCGGGAGACGCCCGGATACGAGCGACTATTTGCATTCGCGGTTGTAAAGAGAGACAAAAAGCGATCATCGGCATCTATTGGACGTGCCGATAATAAAGTGAGCTCCTCGAGCCTCAACCCCGACGGGTGAGCCCCGTGACCCTGGACCCACGAGCAACCACCCCCACCCCCACCTCCCACCCTCCGCCCCCTAAACCCCGCGAACCCCACTTGTATAGATATAGTTGTGGCGCGAGTAAGGGCAGAAGGGACTTTTAGTGGAGCTTATGCTCCGAATAAACTTTAAGTAAAGCTAACCGTCTTGGACCGGCCCTCTTTATTTTCTCCTGGAGTGCCACGCAATTCTCTCTCCTTCCTCCATCTTTATTTCACTCTTTTCTCTTGGGCGAGTTCGCGCATACTCGACTTCTTATACGATCGACGTCACCTTTATCTTTACGTCCCCTTCGGGCCAGAGAGAGAAAGCGAGCCAGCGAGCGGCAAGCTCGTGTGTGTGTGCGCGCGCGCGCGTCAGAGAGAGAGAGAGAGAGAGAGAGTGGTTTTAGAAGCTAATTTCCTCTTCACATTCGATTTTCACGGGCGATCGTTAACACCCCGCCGCAATAAGTTATTGCACGCAGCCGACTTTATGCGACTACGGCTGCTTCTTTCTTTTTTCTTTTCCTTCCATTTTTATTTTTATTTTGCATCGTATAATATTTATTTCACTCTGCGGTTATCACTTACTAGACGCGCCGCGAGCGAATGAGAGTGGGCAATGGCGGGAGAGAGAGAGACTTTTTCTTCTCCTCGTGTTTATGATATGGCCGTGGCCAAGCTTTTGAATTTATTCCGAGGGAAAAGCATTGAAGGAAGGTTATTACTGCGGGTCGATGCTTTGATTTTCACGAGAAAACGAGATTATATTCGACCAAGAGATACAATACAAATGTATCGAGCGCATTATGAGAAAGCGGCGGCGAAAAGTTATTATTAATTTATGTTTTAATCTCTTCCCTTTCGTATCCCCCACCACCTCCACCACTTGTATTTGAAATCTGAATTACTTGAAATCAAATACCAGTCATTAAGCTCCCTTAATTGGCAATTATTCGCCAAATTTGAATTATCGCAAATTGTCCCGAAACGCCCAATGAATTTGAACATCTGTACGTTAAAAGATTATGTCTTTCGAGAAAAGTTAAGTGTAGCGTAACATTCTTTAAACGTAAAATTAAATAACGTCGTGTCAGCGAGCTTTATTTCGCGCTATTGAAGTTATTTCGCGAATCCGAGCCTCCCGTAACTTTTCCTCCAAAATCTCAACGCCACCCTATCAACAGAATCATTCGAACGACAAAAGCTTAAAGATTACACGATCACGAGAAGGAATGCGAAGCTTTGTTAATTGTGCGGAGGAGGCGTCCGCATTAAGCGCAAAAATCAAGCACAATACAATTGTAGAGCGACACTAAGTATCTCAATGATTTTATTATAGAGGCAGCTTTGTAAGAACTTTTGAAATGCCAGTATTACATCAGCTTCCCCAGCATCGTTAAATACGTTCTGAAAATAATTTTCCACCAAGGCCTTCCCTCACAGAAGCGGCAGCAGCAGCAGCAGCAGCAGCAGCAGCATGGGAGGTCCATTATAATCTAACATGGCTGCCTAATAAATATCGGGAAAATAAAAATCACGTAATCTTAATGGAATCGCGGCTCGCAGCGCAGGGTCAATGCCCACCTTGGCAACGACCTTCTCACCTAAAACTGTCGCTGTCAAAAAGTACTCCGACAGCCAGCTGGCGACACCCCCGCTATCTCGGCCTCGCACCTGCTCGATTACGGGGCTCGCGAGCCTGCATCCGACAAACTGAAAATACGAGGACGGCCAGACTGAAAGGCGCAAAATTTGTCGCAATAGGAGCGGGGGGGAGGAGGCGAGTCTCCATTCGATCGCGGAAAACGGGGGAGGGACGGGGCCGTAAAGTAGCTGCGCAGCGCCGGCTCTTAACGCTTGGCTCCCGTTAAATTGCTTTTGCACGCGCCTCCGCGATCGGTAAGCAGCTCTGCATATTTTATGCCTCGATATTCGCCGCAGGAGCGGCTCACTTAACGGCGCTCGCTCGCTCGCGTGTGCGCGTGTGCGTGCGTGCGTGAGAGAGAGAGAGAGAGAGAGAGAGACGTGGCGAGGCGAGGCTGTCAGTCACAGCCGCGCGCGCGACCGGGAAATAAATATCTCGGCCGGGTAAATGCGCCCAACAACGCAAACAATTCAGAACAGGCAAGGGTTCGCTCTCTTTTATTTTAAATTATTCCGGCCGCAGACCCTCGCGACGCTCTTACAATCGTACACGCGGGAAAAACTTTTCCTTACCCCGGCTTTCCACGTCCCGACTTTTCCCTCCGGCCACCCGCAAATCCTCGAATTTAGCTTGTCGGTTTATTGAAGGAGATACATAGTGTCGAACTTTTCTAGGGCTTAAGCGCAACATTTATGTGTCAATGACTTGGCCTTTGAATAAATCCGTAATACCGAGTGCATTTTTTCACAGTTACTTTTTATATCGAACAATTTTATTATCCGCGTGATTTTTGAGGAGCGACTCCTGCCGTCTTCGGTCTGCCTTTGAGCTCAGTGACTCTCATTAATGCGGGATTCTTATGCAAAAGCACCACTAATTCATTTTCCCGTCTTGAAAGAATGTGCGCGAGTTGATACGAATTCTCACATTAATGTCCCGCTCGCATTAATTTATGTTAATAATGGCAACGCTGGAGCTTTCGAGACTTGTCGAAAACTTTCCCTCGGAATAAAAGAATTTTTCTGCTTTAAGCGCTCCTTCCTTACATCCTGTAAATTAAATACAAGCGAATTTGTTGCAGCTTCCCCTCTTTCTTTTCTCTCTCTAATAAAATCTCAGTTGATAATTATATAGTTTGTTGCAGTTTCGAGGAGTCGATAAAAGAGAACGAATTCATCAGCTGCAAATGCAATCTGCATTTGTAACAAATAAAAATTGTTATGTAAAATTTTCATAATTCACTGTATAAATATTCCAATGATATTCACTGTATTAGACTTCTTTTAAAGTCGCCTCTAGATTATAAGTCAATAGGTTGAAATATTTTATCAAATCAATTCAGCTTACATTTCCATAATTACATGCCTAGATTCCGAATAATATACTTATTTATATTTTATATCTGCATTTGATTATTTCCAATGCAAATATTAATCTGGATTAAAATCTTTTGACTCTACATCTATGTATGATAAAAATACTTTAAATTGTAGCAGTCACATATAACATATCATGGTGTATATATATATATATATATATATATATATATATATATATATATATAACAATATACAAAAAACAATATTAATAATAGAATATAGAATAGCCTATGAGATTTCCCTTTACATTGTTTTTATAATCAATGATTCAAAAGTCATATTATAATTTCTTTTAATACAGATATTTTGGTAGTTGTTTGATTAATTAATTTATTAATTATGCACAGCATTACGAAGAAGAGTAATTTTTTATGTTCATCTTTAATATTAAATGTTATATATATATATATAATTTATTTACGTTTTTAATACAATACGAACAGATGTTTCGGACTTAGTTTTAAGTTTTTGAAATATAAATTTATCTACAATAATTGTAAACTGCTACAACTGAATATATAATAACAATAGAACAGGTAATGAATTGTGAATGGATATGTTTAAATATCAATGCAATTTATATTAAAGTAATTTTATAATACATTAATTTCCCAATTCATAGAATTACGAATAATATAAATGTATTTTGACCAAAGTTACGCTATTCAATATTCTAAATAATTGTTAATTTCATATGAATATAGAAATTGTAGTCGAAATTCACTACATACCAATAAAATATTATATTTTCAGACAAAAGCTTCAATAGACACATTCGGAGAAAGTACAGAATATTTTTATTGGAAATGAATACTATGAAAGTGAGGAGGAATTACAGCATTCGTCAGAGAATGAAATTGAACGAATGACATGACTAAGAGAATGTCAGAGAAGGATGTAGAGGCAGGAGATAGATATATAAATAAAAGAGAGAGAGATAGAGATAGAGAGAGAGCAGTTGCCGTTTATTATTTACTGTTTTTTATTGGTTCAAGCAGTGTATGCGACTAAAAGGTCGAGTATAACTTGCCATAAAAAGCTCTCGTGGTCAAAGTCACAACGTTTTATGAGTCCTTCCCCCCCCCCCCCATCCGCCATCATAAGTGCAATCCGCAAAAATCATCGTTGTGCTCATACTCAAAGAACGTGATGACTACTTTACTCGAAGAAAGAAATATAAACGAGATGGAGAGTGTTGTAGCTAAAAATGTAGCTATTATTAGCTCGAGCTCTTGCCGTAAATAATAATAGAAAACAGCGAATCACAATTGTTAATTCGTGTCCTTTAATCGTGGAATTGTAACAAAATTCTATTTTTACTGAAGAATTATGCATATGGATTATGCGATAAACTCGAGAAACTAGTGGAAATGAGTAATGCCTACAAATATTTAAATTTAAACTGATAGTACTCGATTCTTCATTCGAATTATATTTCAATTATATAAAAATCTTACCTACTGCGTAACAAAATTATTTACTAAATTTTATTATTAATCTTGAAATGACATTATATATATATATATATATATATATATATATGTATATATGGCATCAATGCTGACAAATATGCTTTAAAATTTCAATTTTTTTGTTTGTTTAGACGTGTTTGTACGTAATTCTCACATTTCCATGCGTAGATTTCATTTAGTTTTCATAGAAATAATATGCATAATTTATTCGTATGATATTTAAGTCTAATTTATATACAGTTTCATTTGTCCTTTCAAATTTAATGAACAGTTTCTCTTTATCTTTTACGAGCGTTCTTTCAAATTTCAAAAGCATAAAATTCAGCCTCTTTTTTTCAGCTTTTCTCCTAATGAAAATGATAAAACGGAAGGGAAAAAAAAGGAGAGAAAGAGCGCGTTCCGAGTATTAAATAGATTATTTTTAATTTTCAGTAAAATGCATACATATGCATTTCCGAATGGCTTGAAAAACTGCGCGTTAGAAGAGAGAGAGAGAGAGAGAGAGCGAGTGGGGTGAGGGGGAGGAGAGCGAGGGGAGAATGGAGGAGGGATAGGCTGTAATGTAATGACTCGGTGTAAAGAGACTCGTAATATAATAATTAAACGCTGCCCAATATGTCGTCCTATCCGTATTGCCTCGGATTATCTATTTATCAGTTACAATGCGCCGAAATCCCGTCAATATTTGAATATTCATTTGCCCCGCGGGCTCGCAACCGTTTCCCCCGCTCTGCCTCCGTCATTCTCTTATCGAAAGAAAATGCATTCCTTGCCGAGAGCATCGGCCAACTCAAATTGGACGTTAATTCGCGGCGCCGAGTCGCCGGCTCCTCGCGAGCGCAAAGTGCGCGGCTTCTTAACCCTAATTGCCACTCCTGGATTTTTAATACAGAAAATTGTAGCTCGCGCTCCCGCTCGAGTGGAGCACGAGTCGCACTGACATTGACATCCCCTTAAGGGCGGCCAAACGGGGACAAAAGTAAAAGACAAGTGCGTGCGGAGGCTCGCGCTCCTTGCCAAGTGGCGCGGCGTGGTGCGCCCATTGCCCTCCCAAGGCCTCCGTCTCCGCCCTCACGCTCCTCGCGCCAACCTCCTCCGATCCCACGCAATTAGGTCAAGTGGATCGTCAAACGCGGAGTGCGTGTCCTCTCGACTCCGTGAGCGCGGCATTAATTAGGCCGCCATTGTCGGGCGTCTGCGTCATCATCCCTCCCCCCCCCTAGTAATTGTGATTTGTGCGACATATTAGGGCGGAGTGGCCGGGCGCGTTTTATTTCCGCGGTTCCGATCGCTCATCCGCCGCTCTCGAGAGCGGCCGGCCCATTGGCTTTATTGCGCTGAATTGGCGGGAAAATATGCATTCGCCGGAAAATGCTGGCGGGCCGGAGTGGAGGCGAAAAGCTGATTAAACGTCAGGCATCGGGGGCTTCTTGACGCTGCGCGTGTAATTGATTTTCCGCGTTCCGCCGGCTCGTTAAAGTTTTATAATGGGATTAGCGCCTAAATCATTCTACCTGGGATTTATTTGCGAAATTTCGCTGATGCTACGGAGAGCCGCGCGATGATCTCGCAACTCTGACTCATTGGCTATCCGCTCTATCGATGCAGCCTTATCAAAGCGACATATCACGGGCAACTCTTCACCTTCCTTTCGCCCGAATTATTATAAATAATGCAATATTCCCATAATCCCGTGATTGCTAATGTGGCTGGAATTTTGTCGTAAGCCGCTTACGCGAGCACATTATATGGTTTAGATCTTTGCCGCTTTGGCCGTGGAATATGAGGTGGCAAGCGAGATTAAAGTATTATTAAGAATCTTGGAATGAAAGGGGACTTTTAGCTTTAAAAATATTTACCTCCCTCGCATCAAACTCACAAGCCAGATTCTATCAATATTCCACGCAAGCTCCATTAATTAGTTTCTAACGGGGGAGGGGGGGACATAAAATAAGTATCATAAAAGTTCGCCAAGCTTAGCGCATAATTCGAGTGCGCGATGAAAATGAAGCCGAACAATGCTAAAGCAAACTCCACTCCAAAACAACGTGATAAATTTTCATTCTAAAATTGACTAATCGATCCTGCAATTGCGCAAACTGTCCCAAGGGCTCCATAATACAATGCACACCAGTCTGTCTCGCTCCCTCCCTCCCTCGCCCTCGGCGCCGGCCCGCCCGGCCCCACTCGCGCTGCTCTCCTTTCTCCGGGGGTGTGGGGACAACAAAAAAAGCAAGAAGGAGAAAAACAGAGAAAGCACATCTTAAAAAAAACCAATCACTATACTTTAATAGAGGTGCCATAAAATCCACACCCGGAGCCGAGTAAAAAAGTAACGAACCTAATAAATAAAGCATTCGTATTCGGGCGCTGCTGCGATAGCGACGTGTCGAAGGCGGCGTCGAAGGCGGCGTCGAAGGGAACTCGAGTCGACCGCTCGTACAGGACAAGAGCTATTAATAGCGGAGCTTCGTATTTGTTAAATTTGTAATAAGCAGATCGCAAGTGGAGCTATTCGTGCCGGGGAAAATCGAGGAGCGAATTACCGGGCGCTTCTCGGGCGGGAAGCGCAGTGCGCGCAGAGGCGCGATCGGCCAAACGGAGACAAAGATCGCGCGGTTATATATATAGTTTTCGGGGCGAAACGATGATAGATGAAGACGGTCACGCACTCGCGCGAGCGGAGGGCAAGAATACGAATCGCATTGCCGAGCGAGCTGCGCAAAAGATGTACACACACGGGAGCGGCCGCGTCACGTGACTCTGCGAATAAATAGAAGTCGCCGAGTATTTTCGTCGGGCGCTCGCTCACTCGTGCCTTTTTTAAAAGGGACTTTGTTCTGTCTTTTTTTTTTTTTTTGCGCTTGTGTTTTGCGTTCTTTGGACGGAGGGTATCGATGCTTTTCGGAAACTCGGCTCCCTCCGCGCTTACGGATTTTCACTTGCCAAGTATTTCAAAAGGGCCTCTCACGCACTTCCCATGACGTTGACAATTGGGATTAAACGAGTATTAAACTCGGATCGTTCGATGCTGTCTCGTGATTTTGCATAGCTCACCCAATCATTGAACGGGCTCATTTGACGAGATAAGGAAGATTTCAATTAAGCAAGCCGAGATTTTATACGACCATCGTTTCACAATCGGTTCACAAAGGCTTATTAATGCACTTGCATTGGACCGAGCAATTATCGCATGTTTATATCCATTAAAGAAAGTGAGAATAAAGCAATTGAAGCTTTTATTTTCAGCAGCCAGCAGCCAGCAGAGAAAGAGAGGGAGATAATGTTAAAAAAGCAAGCAATGTAAATC
Source organism: Ceratosolen corneri (assembly GCA_030522565.1). Taxonomy (NCBI): domain Eukaryota; kingdom Metazoa; phylum Arthropoda; class Insecta; order Hymenoptera; family Agaonidae; genus Ceratosolen; species Ceratosolen corneri. Next base: position 23,383 of record JAPYYT010001826.1, read on the forward strand.
AATATTAGTAATTAAAAGCGATTATAATCTCAATTCGATGCTTTTAGAGGTGATTTTATTTTAATTTGGCCACGTAATATATTAATTGCAGCTGATGATGTAGTCCATTTTTAGCCATTTTTACCGTTACACGTTAAAGAGATCAATTTTATCCGATCAATCTACGTAATTAGAAAAGCAAATTATATACTCTTTGTGCGCTTATGATTAAGCGTATTTCACAAACTCATAAACTATCGATCACTGGCCGATGAGTAGCTTTCTAAAACACTATTAATATTTTCAACCGCTCTATTTATTCCCAAAGACGTCTTAACAAAAAATCCTTCGATCGCGCATTATTGATCTTGCAATTCAAGTCACTTCAGCCAGCACACCTTTCTTCACCCCATGCGCCCGTAAAAAAAAACACACAAACACACACGCACACAATGGCATCTCATAATCAGCCAAGGGGCAATTTTATTTCGTATTATTCAAATAGGCGAAAAGGATGCAATTTAAGGCGATATCAAACGTTCCTAATTGATTGCCACAATCATAGGCGCCAAGGGTATGATTTTTCAACGGATCGGGCCCAAAGAACCGATTTGGCTCCTTTAAGAACACAGAGAGCCATCTTTAATACAGAAAGTCCGCAATCAATAAAGTTAGAAGAGCCTCGGCCAGCGTCCCGTCGCGACAGCCTCCATTTAAGAAATTTCAATGTACCTTCTTAAATACATTTGTACACTTATACACGCTCCATTTTAGATTATACACATACTCGAGGCGAGCTGAGTCAGCGCGAGGAATAAAAAGCGCGCAAATGGCAGGGTCCGTCTCTCTCTCTCTCTCGTGGCCATTGGACGTCGGGCTCGAGAGATTCGCATAAGACTTATACGGCCGGCGTTAAATAAAGAAACGCGCGCTCGCCTCTTCGACCCTCACGATATAAGCGGCCATAGACAGCGAGGCCGAACATTAGGGCCTGAAACTATACGGCGACCGCAAGTGTTGGCCCGCGCCGAGTGTAAATGTGGTACCGACGCTCGCCATTTTACGAGTGCCTGATTTATTTTATCGATCCGAAGGGCCCCGCAGCTTAAAGCCCTTCTCTCCTGCCCCCGCAGCTTAAAGCCCTTCTCTCCTGCCCCCGCACTCGGCCCCACTCCTCCACGGACCACCTACCCCCACGCCCTCCCACCCCCCCAGCGGAATTAAGCGATTTACGAATCGAGGCGCGATTCGCGCGGAGAGGTCGGTCAAGGGAGACGTTATGAGCCGTTAAGTATTGGGTGACAGAGCGATGCTCCCTCGCTCTCTTAAATGAGACTCGCTTCTTCTTAATGCCGTGATTTATGCTCGCGCGAGGCCCCCTCCACGCTCCCTCATACCAAGTATAAATATTTCTCTCCTCTCTAGAAGAGTATTTGCTTGGAATTCACATCTACCGACTCTGCGCTATTTATTCAATTCGCATCCACCCCCCCCCCCCCCCCCCCGCCGCCCGCCCCCCCGCCCCCGCCCCCCC
>JAPYYT010001827.1:0-23236 GCA_030522565.1 Ceratosolen corneri
AGCATAAATAGCATGATTGAAGACATTTAAATAATTAGTTATAGCAGTTCAATAATATAAAAATTATTGTTAAATTTATGTTATTATTAAAGTTATGGCTAGTTACGATATGTATTTAATATGTTCCCCTCCTCCACCTCGGGGAGAGTACACACTCGGGCTCTGATCCGAACAATTATTGAAGGGAAAAAGTAGAAGAAATTCGCCATACTATCGCTCAATATAATAAGATTGAACCCACGTAGATTTTGTGCAATAACAACAAATGAGGGAGAAACCGATCGCAGGGGATCGTTTCATTTACTGAATGTTCAACTATTTTACAGCGCTGACTCCGGATATCAAGTATCTAAGAGTACATGGAGAAATCTTCTATTAAATGTTAATGCTAGAAAATATATTGTATAATATAAGCGGCATCGGAGCGTCTTCATTTTACGATTTTTACATGTGAGTCACTAAGATTACGTCTTGCAGAAAAATTTAAAAAAATAAAAAAATAATATTAAATAAAAAAATAAATAATAATTTTTATTATTAATATTTTTAATTTTTTTAAATTACGCCAGACTGGCAGAATTTGTCAGGACTTGCAAGAGAAAAGATTACTCACTCAAAGGTCTTCAGATCAAGCAAGGCGAAATCGTAACAAAGAGTTTAAAGTATCAGTATTCGCTTTACATTCGCAGGTGGCAACAGTTGAAGACAACTGAACCCTATCTTTCGCATTCAATTTATAACTGTATGCTACTACATACAAGGCTGGATTAAGCATCAATTGGCGAGCTTGAGACAATGATAAAAGACTGAAGCCCAGTGGACTCGGCATTCAACTTACGACCGAGTGCTACCACAGTAATCGGGAGATAATCAGCCCTCATGTAGCAACTAGCAATACAATCTTACAACACCGATACTATCCTGTAACTTCACTCAATTCTAACACTATATTAATACAAATCAAAAGCTCATAAAAAGTACAATTATCCGACATTCTGCTAAATAAAAACATTTTACAGTACTACAACCGATTTTTACTATATTTCTCTCAATCCTACTATCTTTCGCCTTCCACTATCTGCCTATCTCTCACAACACCAGGGAGAGCACATACTCGGGTTAATTCCCTTACACTTAGGAATAATCAAAATTTTTTTTATAAATATTTTTTTGTTACAATAATTACCCGAGGTAATAGTAAAATAATTTTTGTAATATAAAAATAGTTTTATTTATTTGATAGTTAGCATTAAAATAAAAATATATTTATTTTATATAAGCATAATATATTAGATTATAATTTCATGACAAATATAAAGCAAATAAAGGGTATATCGTATAAAAAAGCAGGCGATTTACTAATATTTAATATTTTCGTATTTATAATCTGCTAATGGATTAAAAGTAGGAATTCATATTTGTATTCATTTAATTGAATTAAAAATAGCACCAAAATTAATTTACTAATAATATTTGTAGGATAAAAACTTCATTCTCCTTTCCTCTGTATGAACTAATGGGCTTGCTTCGTATTTAAAATATACTTTGTACAACTCCGAGTGGTAGCTTGATGATGATTAATACTACATGACTCCGTGGAATTGCTAAGAGACTGCTAATTTTTTTTAATGATCTAAACAGTCATTACCGAAGTTTTTAATAATTTTTTTAACATCGTTACGTAAAAATTGTAACTCCCACGTTCACTACTATTTCAACTGTAATATGTTATAAATATATCATATATTATAATGTGAATGTAATATATTCAATAGGATTTTTTCCGATTAGATTGTCAAGTCAAGCACTTTTTGCATTGCACATACCGAGGAAAGGGACATTTTATATAATATTTTTATTTTATCCGAAAACGGCTCCTCGGTTCCGGGCTAGTTAGTACGCTAAGGACATTCTGCCAAAAAACAACGAGAGCGTGCAAAAACGTTTATCCTTAGATGAAGAAACAATGATTCTTACCTCGCCGTAATATTTGCTGACGTAGATGTAAAGCTCTTTGAGAGCAGCGATAACGTCAAACTCGTTGGCGTGCGAAGCGCTAAGCTGCTGCATAGCGCTAGACATCTCCTGGTCGGTTATGAGCGGTAGTCGCTGCACCTCCATGTAAAACCTGCCAACCCGATCCCGGTAATGCGGTATGTCCTTAGCGAAGAGAAGTTTGTTCGAGGGTGAATCCTTACCGAGACGATGTTCACACGTTGAGCACGCGTCCATGAACGTCTGGGCAATGACGGAGAGGCTTGAATCGACTGTTGTCGATTTGTTTATGTCAAACATAAAGTCTGGATTTTTAATAAAGTTCACCCAGAAGCGCAGTGGTAGGCTATTAGACTTCCAAGCATGCGGAACCTCGGGGTCCAGGATTCCGTGCTTGTTCGCAGCCTCGTCAAGGAGATCGAACAGCCACTTGACTGCACTAGGCAGGGAATCATTTGCTGTTAATATCGTGTTCAAGAAGTCGTCAACGAACTTTTGAACGGTGCCCTTTGTCGAGAGCAGTCTCGTGAGAAAGATTTCAGGGATTGCCTTGTGAGTGCACTCTGGAAGCAGCCCCGGGGGTAATTTGCCACTCGTGATGCTCATTCCAGTTACGTACTGGCTTTCTTCTACCGGCCTGACCTGGAATACATAATAGTGTTTTTGCATTAATAAGCGCTAAGGGACGACGCTGGCTAATCAGCAGCAAAGGGGCAGGCAAGAGATCCTCTCAATTATGAAACAGCCATTACTTACTGACTTCCTTTTTTCGGAATACTTTTGGTTATGACTAAAACGACTATAACTAAAAAGTTCTATTACTTATCTTTATTTACTGTTTCATTTAGTTCTATTCTATTATTATCAGAATCTCATAACAGTCGTAGAATAATTTGTACAAACATGAAAGATTAATTGTATTTTACAAACTAGTTAATAATCGTGATTGGGTGTTTATTTTGGCGAAAGGTTTGTATTTTGTCAGGGTTATATATAATGAACAGAATAAGAGAGTAGATGACATTATTAATTTTTTTTTAGTTTTATACATACGATAAAAGTTACCGTTCTTTATTGGATTAATAATGCATGCATTTTGTTAAAGCAAAACTTTAAAGCTTCATATAATAACTGATTATTGTAATCATAAAATATTTTTATTTATGTGAAACTATAATTCAAACCATATATCAATCAGAAAGTACATGGAGTATTTACGTTTTTCGTTTATGACCTCTTGTTAAGACCGTGTTTACTCGAACTGCGTTTTGAATGACTATCACGTGTTTTGCAATAGGAGGCTAGTAAAAACAAGGGACAAGAACTTCTAGGTATCATCGCATAGTCATCAAATTTCGTGAGATTTTCATAACGAACCGATACGTATTGGAAATAAAAAACCCAGCCATGCTTCAAAATATTGGTGCAACGACGTAAGCCGCGGCCCAACATCCCGAAGCGCAGTCACCACCACCGCCGACACTTTACCCTTCCACTTCAAAATGGCAATAACACTATTTGGCTTGTACTCTAATGACAATACAAAATTAGTTTTCTTTCAATCAGTATAACTTTCTACTCTCAAAGAAATCTAGGATGACCACCCCTACTCAAGACATTAAAAATAAACAACACGCGCTCTGCGGGTCAGAATTCTCCTGGCTTTCAAGGTTTATCTAAAATGACTTTAAAGTAAAATATAGTGGTCTTAAGAAGAGATTTTCAAACATCAGCGATCGGCAATATTACAAAGAAGCTTCGATCCGACGCTGGTAACCAGTCGCTACAATTCACATTATTTACCTGCTGGCACCTTCTCCCTACTGTGCCACAGCCACCCGGAATACACCGATAGAGTACATAAACAAGGCTCCAGACTCTGCCGTCCAGCAAAATATCCACTACAACTAAGATGGGAAATAATAAATAATATAAAAGCTAGTAGCGACCGTTAATTATCACACAGTGAAGCGCATCAGCATTCAATTCACGTACTGAACGCCGCGGTAAAGTTGGCTCACACGACGTAATTGGTGATACTTAAAATCAGTATAAAATAGGTACATACTGAATATCGGTATTAAACACACTTTACATTGACTAGAATCAACAACATAATTTTATACTTATAATTAACCGTTCTCCCAAACCTCAAGGTATTCCCTTTACGCCTGAATATCAGTCACGCGGAAGCAAATCACATAAAAAACACCAACCAAAGAATATAATTTACTCATTATAGTTTGACCAATCCAAGCTTCGCAGTATTCAATTTCCGCCTGAGTATTTTGATAGTGCGGAATTTTCAAGAAAACACAACATTATATTTTACCATATATTCAAAAGAGACAACCTCATTATTGCCGTGTATTTTCAATAAAAATAGTTGTACAGTATTGCCGTCTTCATTTTCGTTTCTTTTTACCCTGCTATATCTCCCGTTCCACTATCTGTCTCTCCCCCACACCACCTTGGAGAAAGTACACACTCTGATTAGTTCCCGAACAATCTTATAAACTCATTGAAGTATTTCTTGAGGTACTCATATATTCATTATTAAGATGACTAAATAATATGATGAACTACAAAATATAAAAACTTATATAACTTCTCAAATTGAAACTTTTTGAAGTTAACGAAGTTTTTTTTCAAATTCACTAATTTTAGATTAACTATTAACAATTAAAAATTAAAGTTTTTAAACATTCATTAATTTTATTTACTAATCATTATTTTGTTATTTAATTTGTAGATAAAAGTTATTAAACTGTTAGTAAAACTTCGAATTGGTATACGTTAATATATTTATTAATTAATATATATATAATATATATATTAACAGTATAATATAGTATATTTTGAAGAAATCAACATCTTTATATACAAAATAAACAATTATTAAACATATTAAATAAAGACAAGTCTTACATTCGAATTGCATTGGTATTGCTTTCATAAAAGTATATATAGCAAATCATTTATAAAATCAGTACTTATTTTTTATAAAATTAGACGGATTTTTTCTATATGTGACTTATCCATTTTGTAACATTGCTTTAATATTAAAGTACTAGCTTGTAAGTAATTAAAATAAAATAAGTTAGTAAAGTAAAACAATAATAAGCAGTCATAAATAATAAGCATTGTAATAATAAATAGGCCATTATGAAAACCGATTTTTCTTGTATCGTTTTTCGTGTACATCACAAGTATGTCAAAATCTTTCCTTATTTCCTCTCTATTCTTAACACATACACATAGAACGCACACGTTTATCAATTTATTTACATTTATTAATAGTGTATTCAAAATTTTTTAAAGATAATATAGTGTTGAATAGCATTAATTTCATTATTATTATTGATTTTTTTTTAATATCGCTTAATATCTTAACAATGTAATTTGTTAAGTAATTTAAATTATTATATATTAAAGGTTAAAAGTCATTTAATTATCTTAGTAACTTAAAATATAATTCAGCTAAAGTAGTTATGGAGAGTATTGGGTAATCATAAATTATTTTGATTTAATTCATGTATCACAATTGAAAATGTAACATACTAAAAAAGTTGGAATTTTTTATGAGCTACGACTCTTTTCAATTGTAAATAATTAAAAAAATAACTATAAAAATATTTATGAAATTTACATTTTATTAAAAATCTCATGAAGCATTATGATCATATTGATTTTTCGATAAGAAATGTTAATTGTAAAATATATCTATTAAGATAATTTAGATATAATTTAAATGAATTTAATTTATTTTAACTACAGTATACGTTGATAAAATGTATTATTCTTGAATGTGCAAATAACTGTATCTGTACTTAGTAAAGTTAATTGAATAATATAATTATCCATAAATGAATTTTAAATTGTCTTGTATTATTACGCTTTCAAAAAAAATATAGTAATTAAGACACGGTAATTATTCATTAACATTATTCAATTAATTAGTTAAATCGAACAAATTGAATTTAAAACGAAAATATGCAACTGTTATATACTATAAAATTAAAGAAATGTGAAGCATTTTAATAGATCAATAGCAATTGAATACTGTTCGGGATTGAGCCCGATGAACAAACTCTCCTCAGGCTGTTATGAGCAAGAGGCAGATATTGGCAAGAAAGAGGTAGCTGCAGGTATCGAAAAAAAGTCTACGAAAATTATATGAAATTGTAAGACCATTTATTGAAATTACTATGTTGAAAATAGCATTGAAATTCAGTTGTATTTATGCAACCTTGAAAATTTATTATATTATCTTGATACTACTTGTAAATCAAATGACTTGATAAAGTAAAGGAAATTGTAGTCTTATGAATTTAATAAACGAATGAATTACTTTCCTGTAATTCTGTGAGATACTTGGGGTGGCGGTCAATTGTCAGTTGAACGTCGCGTTTCCTTACTGCGACGGTACGTTATAGCTAAATGTCGTATTGCATATCATTCATGCTCTCCTTATGTATGTTGTAGTTGATTAAGTTGCTTTCTTTGAAGTGTTGGACTCAACTACGAAAAGATTGTATAAGATGCTTTGGGAGGTAATCCATGGAGTCCTCCAATTAGCAACAAATGAGAGTCGCTGTCCAAGTTGATTTAGATGTTACTATCGAAGATCAGATGTGAGTTGAACACTGTGTTAATTGTCATTTGACTCTGAAAACTTCTGAGACTTCTGCCAAACCGAAGAAACTTGTTTGAAACTCAAAAGGCCTCTTTTACTGCACGTGCAGTCTATTTTTATTGGTGTCACCATGCCTTCCAGAGGGTGTATCCATCCAGTCATCTTCTTGGGAGTAGGAAAATATAAAGCTCTGCTTCTGTCAGTATTTTCCTATAATTGGTGTACTGATAAAAGAAGGAGGGGCCCGGGGCAGGGCCTGGTGTCAAGTGTGAGTGATTATCTTTCTGCAAAAGGTCCTTACTGATAGTCATTGCCATATAATAAATAAAGTATAAATCTTGCTTGATAAGCTGTGAGCAAATGTAAGAAAACCACGGGGGTGGTGTTCTTGTTGATTTTAGAATATTTACTGAAGTTATTTTAATATTTGTTTGAAATAAGCTTCGCGACAAAAAATGCACACAACTCTTGTCCTAGGCGGAAGTCGTAAACATTAATAGAAAAGTGACCATGAGATATCACAGAGATTATCGAACAAGACAACCGTTTTTGGCGAACATTTGGCAATCATAAATATGCTAAACAAACTCAACATTTAGCTATATTACTGAATTATTCAACATCTATTTATATGCTAAAGGTTTCTTATAATTTCCAAACAATTTGAGTGATATTAAGAGACGTCCGTAACTTTACGGGATCTCGAACAAATACTGTATGTATTCAATATTTTTACGTTTAACATAAAGCTATAGATAAATAGTAAATATAGATTTATATTGGAAAGTATTACATTAAATTGAAATAATGTTGATAATAAAATTGTAAATGAAAGTAAATTCATCATTGTTTAGTACATTTAACATGAATATTTATAAAATATATTGTTCAAGATTCCGTGAGAATCTCAACGGTCATTCCGTACTACCTTATTGTTTGAAAATTATTTTGTATATTTTATGTATTTATGATTGTCAGCTGTATCCTCAGAACATACATCGAATGTTCTTTTCCTGACAACGACAATTTACCAAACTTGTTTATTCGGGCTGCTCTTCGATAGTCCGCCGATGGTCAAAAACGACCATCGTGTGTTTTACAATCACTCTAGAAAACAAAGGGAAATATCTTTCCGGGAAGGCTAACATAGTTGCTTAAACTCGTATTATATTCAAAACGTACCAATTAATAATTGACAACAAAATCTATGCTTCAAAGCATAAAAGCAAAAGCACAAACCCCGGCATGTTGCTTTAAAGCACAGCCGCTACTTCGTCGCCACCACTCCTCCCCTCAAGGAGAGGAGTGAAGTCATGAAACTTGACTGCAATCGCGCATCACGCCGGACTGGCAGAATTCATCAGAACTCGCAAAAGAAAAGACTAATTACTCATACGTCTTCAGAAAAAGCAAGATTAAACAGTAACAAACAGTTTATAAAGTATCAGTGTTCGCTACAAATTGGCAAGCTCGTGACCGTTGAAGACAAATGAACCCTATCCTTCGCGAAGTGAAATTTAGGACTGCACGCCGCTACATATAAGGTCGTATTCGGCATCAATTGATGATGTTCGGGATGTTCCCGTGTTTGTTTTCTCTCCCAGATGTAATCGGGAGATAAAGATAATGAAAAGAGAGGTGATAAAAATGGATGTTATTAACTGAGCAGATCTTGTTGTTGGAGACTAAAAATTAGGTTTATTAAATAATAAATATATAAATAGATGTTGAATAATTCAGTAATATAGCTAAATGTTGAGTTTGTTTAGTTGTACTGATACATAAATGATACGCCACGGAAGTTGATGTAATAATAGTAGAAAATGTGAATGAAAAGGTTGTGGATGTCTCGCTACTCAGTTGTAAGGTGAGTAAGATGTTGGTTGAGACTTATAGTAATAAGAGCATAATCCTTGATCATTTGCTTGCTATTTGCACTAATCCTTTTTCGGAGACAATGCTTTTGGTGTGAATATATTACTACTATTGAAGTGAGAGTGTGGGTTTTAAGCTTTTAATATTTACAATTTGTATTAGAATAACGTGAATATTCTAAGAAACAGAAGGATAGATAAACAAGCTTCAAAATAATGCATTTATTGAGCGAGCTTCGTGATTAGATGTAGAAGGTCGCGATTCTAGGCACAGTCATAAAAGATTTTTTGACTGAATCTTGAACGGACGAGCTTGAGACAATCACAAGAGATTGACGCCCAATTGGCTCGACGTTCAATTTACAACTGTACACTGGAACCGCAACCGGGTTGAAATCACACTCACGGAACAAGTATCAAAATACTCAAACAAACCAATAGCCAATACTATTACAACACAGGTAAGCTGTAAATTTATCCAATTCGAACACTATATTAATATAAAGTAAAAGCACACAGAAAATACAATTAACGAAATCATTCCAAGCTCCGCGGTATTCAATTTACGCCTGAATATTGCGACGGTATGGAAATTACAATTCAAGGCAAAAACAGCATTATATCTATACATATATTAAATAACGGGATTTTAGAGTATTATAAACGACTCCACCGTCTTCATTTCTCACTACTCTGCTATCTCTCCCCTTCCACTATCTGCCTCTTTTTCACACTGTCTTGAGAAGAATTCATACTCGGATTAATTCCCAAACACATATATTCCAAAAAATTTCAATCGCAATAACAGACCAATGTTTTTCAATAAGCATACAGACGTATATAATTATACAGTTATTGGTTTTTAATAAATAAATGCACGTCAAAAATAATGTGCGTTTATTTGCGAAATAATAAAAAGAATCTACTCACGAGATGATACAGACGCTGACTGGCTGCGTGACCTGACTCGAGGTCCCCATTGGCAATGATCATGGGCATCGAGTGCTGACTGTTGAAGTAGATGCCCGTGCTAGCACCATACATCGTTGTTGGGCTGACGAGGCCGTGACTGGGTGTCTGGGGTAGATGTAGACCTGTGCAGTGATCAATGGCGTGCCTCGAATGATAGAGATGCTTTTGCTGGCTTGAATGCTGTATGTGTTGGTGAAATTGTTCTTGGGAGACCTTGACGCAGGTGTGACATGGTTGCTTACATGCGAGGGAAAACCCATCGTTCTGTCGGGGTATAAGTGACATCACTGCCGACTCCTTCACTCCATAGTGAGCGAGGGTGTTAATCTTCTTCCATTCACCGCAACACTTAGTGGTGAGATCCTCATCTTGAATGGTTAGGTGGCCGCCCCTGCCATGCCTCCACTCAAGATCTACCTCGTGTACGGACGGCCTTAAAGAGAATGGAGTGTTCTTGTAGAGGGCATCGAGTATCTTGAACTTCACCTGGCTTATCGTATCACAATCAAGGACTTTACACTGGATCTTTTCATCAAGATCGTCTTGTACGACGTGCAGCGTCACGTGAGCGTGGTCGATTTGCTCGCGTAGTAGCCGCTCTTCCGAGAGGGAGTAGCGTGCGTCATGAGTAATAATGTCTACGGGGCCTTTCTCAACCTGGTGCTTGATCGCCTTAAAAAGGAGAAAGAGAGACGAACCTGCGTAGTCCTTGAGATAGTTGTACATACAAAGAGCCATCCAGTTAGTCAACATTTTTTCAACAACGGACTCGGTACGACGAAGCATCAGTTGCGGGTACTTTGTGTTAACTGATTTATCGATAAGTCTGAGCAATAGGTTCATCAATATATCAGTCGCGTACTCCATTTTACCCATTAGGACAACCATCAGTAGCGAGGCCACGTTCACTTTATCGCGGATATTGAAGTCTTTCTGTGACTCCAGAGTCTCGATAAACGTCAAGACGAAACATTTATTGTTGATGAGCTGTTCGAACTGGAGCATAGCTGCGTCATAATTCGTACGCGTCACGTTGTTTCGGGAGCGAGGGTCGTTCAAAATCGGATGATCAATTACCCCCGGAAAGAAAACCTTTAATATATTTTGAGAATTGAGTAAAATTTTCAGACTTTATCTGTCTGTATCTTATTAAATAATTTACATTTGTTCAATTTCAAGTTAAATGATACTGACTTAGCTGTATTTAAGATTTTAATGATAATAATTTAAATTTAAGAGCTGATTATTAAGAATAGCCATAATAGCTAAATACTGTGCAAACCTCTCCATTCCTAACTATAATTTGTTTTAAACAACATCACTCTTAGGGTCATTGTTCTTTCCTCGAAATTTTTTTAAAAAAATACTCTCTATTAAGATCCTTTATCAATCATTCAAAATCTGACAATAAGAATTACTGAAAAGGTAAAAATTATATACCAAGGTAAAAGGAAAAAAGTTAAAAATGATAATTCTTAACCAAAAACTTGTATATTAAAAAATATTGAAATAATCTATTGGTTAGCATGCCTACTTTATTTAAATTAATAAAATTACGGAAAATATTGGTAAGTGCTTTAAACTATTATAAAATAGTAAACTTAATCGTATTATTTCTTTTAAAAAAATCGTTTTCATAGCAAGAATTACATGATTGAATATTAATATCTTTAAACAATTGCTTTATATACTTACAAATATAATTTTAAGAAATAATAAAAAAAGAAAAATGAGCAAGAAATTAATAAAATAAACGCACTTTGTTACACTATATTTCATGAAAATGTTTGACTTGTTATTTACGTAAAAGCTTTTGGATATTAAAAAGAAAATTAACCATCACAACTTGAATACTTGAATTTAATTTGGAATTGACGGCGTAAGTAAAAAAGGTATGTTCTGTATGTACTAACTTACATAACTTAAATGGTTACCCATACTGGTTGTAATCACAGTTTATCAAGTAAAATACTAAAATTTTCTATGATACTTAAAATACGTCTCAATAATTAAATAATAATAATTGATATAACGTATGTTTAGATTTAATGTCATTATTATTATTATTCATTTTTTGAATAAAATATAAAAATATATATTTCATAAATTAAATTCTTACTAAAGAAATATAAAATTATTATCTATCATATTTCTGACTATCAGATTAAAATTTATAATAAAAAAAAACGATTTCTTAAATACTACAAAACCAATACAAGATAAAGGCCCATAAAAATTGGATGGTTTAAATATATTATTTCGTTGTTATATAGAAATAAATAATTGTTACGTGATATACATTTGCTAAAACAGAATGAAAACATTGTTTCTCACTCTCTCACTTACGTAGTACAGTACCAATGAAAGAAAACACTTTACTAATTGATTTTATACCCATTCTTTTTTTATATTTAATGTAAATGATAAACTATAACCGAAAATTTAGTTTTTAATCTTAATGAGAAAACTATACCGCCAATACAATTAACTATAGAGTAGAAAAAGACAATGAGTTTTGTTTCTTCTGGCCCTCAACTTATGTATGTAGTCGCAAAGTTGTCAATAAATAAACTCAGAAACTATACCACCATAAAATACAAATATACCACGAAAAAATTGCGACAACAATAAAGATAACTATTTTTTTACAATAATAAAATATATTTTACAATATTATAATTTTATATTTCTCCTGTACAATGCTTATACCAATTCCACGTTTAAGTTACATCGGTTTTCTCATTTTTTATTATGAGGCGTAAAAAATTTTAAGGCCTTTCCGTGAATAATAAACTGCGCGATTTACTAATCCTCACTCATATTGACCGAATATTAACTAAAACTCATAATGAAAAGAGGGATGAGTAAAATGTAGATAAACTATATATATAATCGATTGACTAACTATTTTAACAGGTACGACTGAACACCATAATCCATAATTACAAAAATCTGAATAATTTTCATAAAAGAAGAATTGGAACTATACATATGTACCTTGAATTTTATTATGTTTATGATTGCCAGATGTTCCCTAAGAAGCTACGAATATACAACATTGCACTCGAAATTTCGACGGTGGTCAATAGGACCATCAGCTTTCATGCTCATTCGGCTATCTTGCTATACGAGTCTAGTAAAATTAACGGGCAATATTTTCTAGGAATCCACGCATAGTTGCTAAACTTCGTACTATTTGTTTTCATATCGTATTGATACATACTTTGAAAAGTGTAAACATCAATATTACGCGCGGCCTGCTACCATTTTGTCGCCTCCATCACCTGAAAAGGTGTGGAGACTATCGGTAAAAGGGCACCGATGACAGCTAAATAATTAACTGTCAACCAATTACCAAAAATTCCAACTCTCATAGAAATACAAGAAAGACATGCCCTCATAAAAAAGCCGAATCGTCTAGAATAAATTAGAAATCTATCGATTTAAAATTTCTCCAAATATAATGTTGTGAAAAGTAAAAGGTTTCTGAAAACACTGATGGAGACAGAAGCTCTCTGGACTGTTCTGCTACGCGATTGAAATACGATAGGCGGACACCGACATTCAATTAATCTGTCCACAAGGATAAGCGTGAGCAAGGCAGCAGCTGCTGATGCACGATTCATCCACTGGCTGTTGCATGAACCTGTACCAGATACGACAATAATATCCAGTAAGCAGAGACAACTTGCAGGTAACCTCTGTTGAATCTAAACTAACAAGCGTCCACGCAAGGTGATATTCAATTTACGCCTGAATATTACGCCCGTGTGAAAATAAGCAACATTCAATTAAATTGACGAAACTCAACACAAATACTAAATTCACTCCAAGCATTATTCATTTCAATATTCAATTTACGCCTGAATACTTCGATGTTTCGAAAACTACAATTCAAGACAAAAATATAGCATTATAGTTTTACCATATCAAATAGAGACAGTATTATATTTCCGGCTACTTTCTTCCTGGAAGAGCTTCGACAATTCCAAAGGCAAGAAGAATTCTCTTCCAAACACATAATGAACCGGTTGTCGGCTTATGAAGATGCAGAAGGAGTTGTTTGTGTTGAAGGAGGACTCAGCGAGGCAGAGATACTTGAAAATACCAAGTATCCAGCCATCCTACCTAGGTATTCTGTACTGACCATACTTGTAATCGCTGTCGCACATCTTCTAACGTTACATGGAGGCACTCAAATCACCCTAGCACATATTCGACAGCAATATTGGATCATCGGAGGTCGAAATTCTGTCAAGTCTCATATCCTGAGATACGTAAGTTGTGCTCGTCAGCTATCCGTTCGGCTTTATCCCATTAGTTTTACCAGTGTCATCTTAGAAAAAAAGGGACTCAGTGACGTGAAAAAATTACATTATCTTGGGAACTGCTTAGAGGGAGAACCTCATAATTTAAAGGATTGTAGCTATATGATTCATTGGAAGCGTGTTAGGGAATTTTGACAGAACATTACAACAACGAGAGAATACAGACATAAACACATCTGTTATGGGCAGTCGTGAGTGATAGATTTAAGCCCACTAACAGTGATGAAGCAAAAGAGTTATATCACATGATGAGAGATGTAGGAAGAAGACTGCGACATGAAGAAAAGAAACATAGCGTGACAAATTTGGCCAAGATCTGAGTAGAGAGTGGAATAGAACAGTAGGACCGTACAAAAGATACCCAACATATGATCAATTGAGTGATTCTCTTCAGAGTCAGATCTCAAGCCTGATAAAAACCGAAGCATCAAAGAAGACCAACTCCTCTAAGGACGAGAGGCACAAAAGAGGCACAAATTTTCCCACATGGCAAATCCCAGTTTGCAATTGTTACAATAAATAACTGCAAATAACACCTATAAATAAATATAAATAACAAACAATAAATAACACCTAATAAATAATTGTAACAAATTTAAGGAACTGCTTTCAGATGAAAAGAAGAAACTGGTCTGTAGAAAAAAACTGTGTTTTATAGGTCTAAAAACACATGGAGGTAGCTGTTATGATAAAAAAAGGTGTCTTATTAAATGTGAACAGTTTATCAATAATTAGTATCACATTAATTACTTTTTTTTAAACTTTAAATTCTATATAATGTATAAAAATATTTTTAGTTTATAATTGAAGCACCTTAACATTCCCATATATTCAAATAAATCTAAATAAACATATCTAAATGTTATTGAAAATTTGTTATTATAATTTTAAAAAACAATTCATTGGAGTAAGTTATTTCTATTATTAACAGGAATTTCTTTTTTATATGAATAAACAACCATTTTTATTTATAAAATGTTTTTATCATAGATTTGTAAGATAATATTCTCGATTTTTAATATTCATATCCTTGATAAGAGAAAAAATTTGTTTTTAATATTCATTTACAAATAGAACGTACAATAAAAGATAACACATAAATCTTATTTAAAACGAATATTAATTGTTGTTCTATTTTAATTATAAAAAATATATATTATATCAAATTTTAATTAATTTCCTTCGCATACTTGTTCAGTACTTTATGCAGAATAACATATTTTAGAAATTACTTAATTGGAGTAGATACTATTTTTGGAAGTATTTAATCACATAACATAATTAATATTTTCATTTTTGCATTATCAAAATTTCAAATAATAAACAGGAAAACAAACTTATATGACAGTCTTCTACTCAATTCCGAATCAGAATGCAAATGACTTGAATGAGCATTGCTCGATTACTGAAATTAGTAGCAATCTACTTTCTTTATATCACATTTCTATACAGAATTAATAAGGCTCAAGATAATTTTTTTGTTAGTACTTTTGACGCAAATTATATGCTAATTATATTATATAATTATAACATTATTTGTTAATTCCCGAACAATATTAAAATATTAATATTTTATTTATAATTATATCAATATAATTGTAACTATTTTTTATGTACCACTGTTTATTTTTCTAATTTAATTTAATTTTAATATTCTATTAAGCTGGTCATTTTATATTAATTATTTCGTAAAAATTTATTATCAAAACAATAATCATCTCTATTTATAGTATTAAAATTAATGTTTAATTTATTAATATAACATTCTTAAATATATTATAGATTGTTTTTGCCGAGTATTATAATGAAGGTTATATAAAAAAATTAAATATTACATTATTTAAAAAATAAATGATTTACATTATTACAAGAAGCAATTTTATAATTTCAATTAGAGTTTAGACATAAATTTAAATTATTCGTATTTGATGTACTTGCATAAATGAGTATTACAAATATTTGGAAAAAGTCCAATGTCATTTTCCTTTTATTAAAAAATAGTTTCACATACTAAGAATTCCACCAAAAATATATACTTGGATAATAATGTTATTTAATAATTTAGATTTTTCTTAGAATTTTCTTTATATATTATTTAAGATTTTATTATATTAAAGACAATTTTATAGACACTAATTTTTTTATATTTATGCTAAATTTGTGTTTGTTAACTAACAATGAAAAATTTTAAAAGAAAATATTAAAAAAGAAAAAATATATCATAATAAGCATGAAGTAAAATTTTATTTTAATATTTTAAAAATTATTAAAATTAGTTTACACGTTATACCAAAAATACAGTTAATTATATCTTAGTAGATGATGGATAATATTAAAAGTAAAATTCTACTTCTTTTTTCACAAAGAAAACTTCGACTAAGCAATTAACTAAATATTGCTTTTGAGTTCGACTTCTTGACTAGATTCGAATTCTCGTTAATGCATTTTTCTTAATTGATAAGAATGTTGAATAAAACCACACTTTTTTTACTATTCTATTTTCAACTCTATATAATATCATAAAATTATGAAATTAAATTATAATGTAAGAATCCGCATTTCGTAGAGTGTGCAAACTTGATTATTAAATTGTGCTCGATTACCTTCATGATGTAATTCTTGTGGTCAAGAGTGGGAATTCCGGAAGACTCGAGATCTGCAGTAAGGTCTGTCATGTCGGTCTGTAACTCTGCGAAAGCCTGCTTGCATTCCATCCGCACGTTGCTTTCGAGCGTATCCATCTGTATTTGTATCCTCTTGTATTCGCGCTCGGCCTGTGTACTCTTGCGCCGGTAAACGACGAGCACGAGAATGAATACAAATATAAGGCCAAAGGTGCCAGCGGCAATGCCTGCAATTGCTTCTGGAGGTATCGGATACGACTTAATCACATCATAGTGGAGGTAGCCAATGGGGAACCTAAGACTTCTACCGACTCTCACGACTACAAGGGGCAGCCCAGCTTCCGTCTTTGTGCCGTGTTCATCAGTGCCCGAAGGTTGTTGCTCCGGGGGTGAACAGACAAGCTGGGTAAGGGCAAGGGACGTTACGTTGCATGGTTGCGTACCCACTGTAACATTTACATCCGATTCGTCGCTAGCATGATTCAAGCTCTCGCCTTCGATTACCAGAGTGTCGCCTTTGTAAAGTTTGATGTTACGCACGAAAGGAAAAAACTTGGGATCATCGACGTAAATGAGCCTGTTGCGTAGATTCTGGCCATGTTTATCGAGGTCACGCACACTCTCGACGTTGTCCATGAGGAAGCCAACCTTGAGCACGAAAGTCGCATCTTTTCGTCTAATTGATCCTCTGCCCTCATGATTAGAGGAAGTCTCATCACGGAAACTGCTTGCGATGCTTGGGCTTGGGCATTCCATTTGCGTGGGATTGAGGACCGTACAGACTGTGCGATTAATAGAGGCGCCCTCCTTTTCTAGATATACAATCATTTGGGGTTTTTGTATAGTATCAAGATTTGTACCATGCACAGTGATCATACGACCTCCTGAGGCGAAGCTGCTAAGTGGCTTGATTTCCATGATGGTCGGATCGTGGGTGTAGTTATATGGGTTGCCTTCAAGGGTACGATTCGCTCCATCAATGCTGAGCGTTAACCTAGATATTTTTCTAACGCGGCCAGATCTGCTGGTCACGCAGGTGAGCCTCGTACTACTGGCCTGCGTAGCATTCACTTGGCAAGGCAACTCATTAAGGTAAGCGGATATCGTACTGCCGATATTAAGATACTGGCCAGTGATAGCCAGTCGGGTACCACCACTCTCGGGTCCCATCGACGGCTGTAGACCCATCAGTCTGATGTCTTTATAGCTAAAGTAGACGGCGCTTCTAGTATAGCCGGCGTCGTTACCTACGATGACTGGTGCCTCATCCGTTGCTTCGTGCCGGCCAGTTCTGCATACGATACGCACCGAGATCTCATAATCGATAACGATGCATGAGGCATTGCCAATTAATATTTTTCCTTTGACGTCGCTTTCACGCAAGCCCAGATTGCTCCCCTCAATGGTAACGAGTGTACCGCCCTCAATAGGGCCACTCAACGGTTTTATCATGTCGATTCGCGGCTTAGGACATTCGGTGAATGCCGAATTTAGACAAGAGTGACGGTATACGCAACTGTTGCTGCACCAGGTACACTCGAAGTGGCGCTCACGGGTCACACAGAGCGAACAATCGGCGTGCTCACGATGAGAGCCAAGAACCTCACACTTGTAAAGGATGATGCTCGTACTATCGACGTAGTGGTTACTATTCCACATCACCATCACCTCGGCCTCGTACTCACCTGATTGCACCTCATATGAGTACACAGTCTTGTCGCACACAATATAACGGCTGCTGTCAACGCGTGCTTGCACGCGCAAATGTGCCCCTTCGATCTTCACGAAGCACTGGAACCCGGTGTGGCCGACTTGAGGGTGTGGCAAATTCTCGACCTCGAGGCTGATCTCTTTGGGAACATTATTGGGTAACATGAGGGGCTTCTGCGTTTGGATGAAGCGAGGACAATACTGCGCTCCATTGGCAGCAAGGTTTGCTTGCACATTCTATGACAGAAAGACGTCGACCTTTTATTGATTAGACCAATATCCTTTTGGCATCATAATGTATATTGTTTTTTTAAATTTTACTATAATTAATTTTACTATTAATCAGTTCACGATTATTAAAAGATAAAGTTTTAAAAATTTTCTAAATTTATAGTTGAACAAATAGTTAACGAACATGTGAATTTTTTCAGATTAAAATTAAAAATAATTAAAAATCATTCATTAAACGAAATTAGAAATGATTGTAATATTAAATAATTTGTAATATTAAATAATTTTATGTTAAAACACAATTTAAGATGATTCGAGATTTCGTTAGACTTTCGATTGTCTCTCCATACTTTTTGTTTGTTTGAAAATTCTTTAGAATATATGTTTAGAATATATATTTCCTATATTTTTATGATTGCCAGATGTGTCTCAAGAGCCTATGACTAGGACTATAAAATTGAGTACCCTTTTTTCTCACTAATGATCTTTTAACGACCCTGTTTACTCTGACTGTACCTGGAAACTAGTACGATGGTCAATGCGACCATCACGTGTCTTGTAATACGAACGTAGTAAAATCAACGGACAAAACCTTCTAGGAACCCTTGCGTCACCACACGTGCTGTTTTCATAACGTAACGATTCAAAATTGGAAAACAGTAAAACAATAAGCCAAACTTCAATGGTCGTACAACAGTGTGAGCCACGGCATGGCACTTGGAAGCATAACCACTACTACTTCGCCTCCACCCCCTTCAAGGGCGTTGAGACTACTTGTCAAGGGTGCTAATGACATCATATTTATTGGTTGTCATCCAATCACCGGAACTTTTCACTGTCATAGACGTAGACTACAATCGCGCTCCGCAGTGGAATCTTAAAAAATCTCAGGAATATCATTATATTTATAAGGAATATCATAGTCTGCAGATAAGCAAATTCAAAACAGTGATGAAAGAGTTTTCTCAAGAATCAGTGATCAACTTATGACATTGAAACTTCGATCCGACGCTTTACGATTTACGATACAATTTACGACTGAACGTGACATTGCATCCGAGATAAACAGCAAGTAAGCGAACACCAGCGCAACTGGAAGCGACTGCTAACGCTCAATTCATCAATTGAACGTTACCTTTACTAGGCACCAGCTTCGGCACCGAATCCAGCAAGCAAATACAATCACTCGCAGGTAATACCCTGTGGAATCATATAATTAATACAGTTATTCCAAGCTCCGCGGTACTCAATTTACGCCTGAATATTGCAGTTGTGCGGAAACGCATTATTCGAGATAACAATAGCATTACATTTCCAATGTATTATAAATAAAAACAGTTTAGAGTAGTACATACGACTTTATTGTCTTCATTTCTTTCCACCGTGTTATCTCTTCCCTTCCACTATCTGCCTCTCCCCCATACCATCTTGGGGAGAGTTCATACTCAAGTTAATTCCCGAACAGAGATCGATATGGTATTTATTGTAATGATACTACAGATTTCTTAATTATATTTTTTAAAATATTGATTTTTTTTTAATTTAACCGAGTATTAACTTTGAATTTTATAAAAAAATGTTTTCATTTTATTATTTGAATATACGTTAACATTGGGATGTACGTTATTGAATTTAAGTATACATTATGAAAATTTTCATATAGGTGAAATAAAAATTGAGATACTACAAATTAAAAATATAAAAACTAATATAAATACATTACAAATGGAAGGAAAGCATTTATTTAACTCGAGTTTACAGCAATTGAATATGCGTTCAAAAAAATATTAGTCCACTTTATTCGTATTAATAATTATACCAAGCACATCTTGTATTTCACTTTAGAAATAAAATTTAAATTGTTTGCAATACGGCTTCCAGAAGAAACAATGTAGATGCAATTAAATAAAGAAACATTCGCAATAGTGTTAATCTTCCGACAATTACCTCCATAAAATTAGAAAATTATATAACAATTCACTTTATTAAATTATTATATGTTCCGCAGTTCCATTTCATAGTTTTAAACTGCGATCATCTAATGAAAAAACTAGATATGCACGTGATAAAATTATCAATGCAATTTCAATTTTGGTTTACATAGGAATGGTACCTAAAATATCCATAATCTTTATTTGATAGAAAACATTAAAAAAATATAGTAATTTATAATTTATTTTAAAGCATATATGATGTTCATAATTTTATTGAAAATATAAAATATAAGTTTTAATGAAATTTAAAATTTTTTATTGTATTATGAAATTTTATTTTTAAAAAATAAGAAGTTGAATTATATATCTGATATACATACAATATTTTATTTTATGGAAAGTTATTTAAATAAAATATTGCTAAATATATTAAGCTTTAATTTTATTTTAAAGAAGAATATAAAATGCCTCAAAGCTCTCAAATTAATTTTACTTTTTAAATGTTTGTTACATATTTACATATTTATATATTTTATAAAAATGCTTATATGATGATTTATTAGAAGATACAATTTCAAAAAGCCGATTTTTATTAAAATAATATACAAATTATTCATATAAACTTAGTTCTTATCTGCTATTAACTTTTATATTTATTTCTTGATAATAATAATTGAGTGCAATTTTAATGACTTGAGCATTTTATGTACATTTCATTAAATTGGATATGATTGCGATTTTTTGTTTGTAAGTAAATAAATATATATAAATACACATATACAAATATGGATATGCATGTTCTTGCGTATGAATATTCTTATCGTATTTGTAACACATTTTGATTTCTTTTTCGTTTACAATCGCGCAAATACACGTACATGCGAGGTCATAGTAATTAAAAATCGTCAAAACGTCATCAAGTTAACGAAGATATAAAAATAAACAGGTTTGAATGTGAAAAATGATGTTGAAACTCATAGGATAAAATATAAAAGATAAAGGATTCGTTATACATAATTTTCTTTGAAAATCATAATAGTTTTCTGAATAGAAACAACATTTGCGATATTAATAGCGTTAATACATTAATATTTCAAAGTGCTGTTTGATTGCTAAGAAAACATTTATTAGAAATATATATAAAAGATCCGGATATAGTACGAAATATTTATTTTCTGTATATATAAAACAGCATACCAATAAATCTAAATAAAAAGTTCCTATTTTTTTTCATGCTCTTTTTTCTTCTTCCTCTTGTTTAATTTGGATACCTTTATTATCTCAATTAATTTAATATATAAATAAATAAATTTTCTGGTTATATACGATCCTAATGTTGAAAAATATAATCTTTAAAACTCTACAGAAATATCTTCGGCAGTATATAATGGTTTGGAATATTTTATGGTTAAGTTGTATTATATTCTTGAATATACAGAAATCATTCAAGAATTTTTCATATTTGCATTTTTGTAATTTAAAAGTATTGTTCATACTTAAATCAAAATTATTTTAATTACTTATCATAAATACACGTTGTTTTTAATGAAATTTTTTATTCGATTTATGACAGATTTCTAAAAACAAAAATTTTATTTTAATTATTGATATTCATCCGAGTAAACATCATCAAATTATTATTTAGAAATAAATGTCTGTAAATATGTCTTCATTGATGGGTATATAATGTATAATAGTAATTAGTATTATAAATTTAAAACTTTTATTTTAAATGTAATTATACATTTTTTATTTCAGTTTTTTAATTAATCTTTTATTATTGTTTTGAATCATTCAATTAAACTCGTGTCACGATAAAACGCTTCTTTTTATCCAGTGTCAAACCAACAGCTAGAGAATAAATTTTATCTCACAAATCTGCTTTAGTTTCATTTTTTTTAATCTTACACCAATTTATATGTATATTTATATAAGAATTTACTCTCTTACACACGTATACGCGCACGCGCAACTTATGTATGGTTCATATGCGTAAGTATGTCTTCATAGAATTGCGAACTTCTTTGTAGAATCACAAAGCTCTCAATAGAAAACTCAATGTTTTTAAATTCAGAAAAGGTAATTTGTGCCATATTAAAGGCTACAGGGAGCGCAGTCGGCGTAGTAGTTCTATTATTGTCATCAGTTAATTATAATCACTTATTTATTATATGTTATTTATTATCCGTTATTTATTACCAACTTACCGCAGTATTCATAATCCGTTTATTATCTGTTGACTTCGATAATACTAAAAACCACAAGATACCTCGGAACAAATGAAACTACCATCAGTGCAGATTCAACTGAAAGTGTAAGGCAATTAACCCACTACGTAGGACTTGCAGCAATTTACATGGAGTTTTAATTCATTGTCAGCCGACACTAACTTAGTGGATGTCGTAATTTGATTCATCTGATCTAAACTACACCTATACTTTCTTAAGTTTCAATCACCATTTGTTCGAGAACCAAATAGAAACCCGAAAGTCACTACATGATATTGTTTCTATAGATATTTGTGTAGAATACTCTTCATATTTATGATTGCCGGATGTCCCCGAAGAGCCAACGAATTCTCCGATAATATTTCATATATATTTTCGGGTTGACAGTGACTGCAAGGCGCGTGTCGTAAAATTAACGGACAAAACTTTCCAAGAACCCATGCGCAGCTGCCAAACATCGTACGAATTGCTTTCACACCAAATCGATGCAAGTGTATTTGAAAAGTGTAACCATCAAGCGACGTCCCAGGCCGAATCGTCGGTATAAAATTTCACGTGCCGACTCGGCGGTTCAATGAGCGGCCGACCGCCGTTTTGACGCCTAAACGGGCACTAATGACACGTGAATAATTAGCTCTTACCAATCACCGAAATTCCCACTCTCATAGATGAGTAAGGAAAGTCCCCCCCCCCCTCGGGTAGAG
>JAPYYT010001828.1:0-22913 GCA_030522565.1 Ceratosolen corneri
AGATATCGAGCGACCGTCGCTCCGGAATAGTCGCGTCAGGGAGTCTGCGGCACATTACCACTTGCGAGCAAAATGACTGCGTTCAAAGAAAAAAAAAAGAAAAAAAGTGCTGACTGGCGCCTCCACTCCTTTTATAGATTGTCGCGAGTGCTGGGAGAAGCGTGAGGTGCTCGCAGCCGCTGTTATTATAATTCGAAAGTTCACGGAGAAATCGCGGATGCGCTAATTAATTGGGCTGTGAGCGCAGCTTAACCCTTTTACCGATGCGACGGCCATTTGTGCGTCTAGTCGTGCTGCTCGTCTCGTTTCTCCGAGAGATAGAGAGATAGAGCTCTGCAAACAGATTACTGATGATTAAGAATTGTAATTTCGAACGAGTAGGCGGAGGAGCACCTTTTCGACTTAAATATATTAATGCTCGGCAGACAGCAGATTTGATATGGAAATGCAATCCCACGAAACTCGTATCTCCTACGTTTTAGCTGCATTTTCCAACGTATCTAAGATTCCTGAATTATTAAGATTTCATACAGACATAATTGCAAAGTGTGTATGTAAGAGAAATTTATTTATCTACATTGTAAATCGCAATATACACGGAGATAATAAAGTTAAGATTGGCGAATACTTACAAGTAGGACAATAAATTAAACTACAAATAATTCGCTTTCGCGGATGAAAATTAAAGTACGGAAATTTCAAGTAACTACAAGTAGTAGTAAATTTAAAGTCATTTAAAGTATTGACAAAAATTGTACAAAAACCAACTTACGAAACATAAATTATACAAAATGTAAAAACATAAAATAATAGAAAATATCAATAAATCCACGCGATAACATTGACATAATAATATATATATTATTGTTGTTGTTGTTGTTGTTGTTGTTGTTGTTACTCCGCCAATGATAATAACAATTTCGAATGACTTTAATTAATAATAATTAATGACCTTTAGAATCATCGAAATCTTTTCATAACAAAGAGATACACTTAGTTATTATAGCATTTAATTTTGGCTTATAGTTAATTATCGCATGGCTAAATTCTATGTAAATTAAATAAAAAACAATTTTTTTCCCTGAATAGATGCGATACTCTGGGGTTTTGTTAATGTCAATAGCGTTTATCTCTCGTGTAAGCCATTCATGTGACGCGAGTTTTTTTAAATGAACAGCATATCGTTATAATTTCGCCGTTTCTTAAGAATCACGATGCATCCTCATTGACAATGTCGGATCGATCGGTTGCGGCATTGAAGGCACATCGAAACATAAAAAGACCCACCACACGAGAATAGAATTTAAAGTGGTGGAGGAAGGAGTCTGCACCGAGAGCGCTAGTAAAGCCGGTGACACAGCACAATAAAAATGTGGCGGAGTCGGAAGTGTCGTCGGAACAAAGGCAGCTTAAGCTCTTATTGACAGAGGTGCGCCAACTCCTGGGTGCCCCCTGACTCTCGTCGACGGTTTTCTTTCAGCACCGCTACGCCCGAGCCCCAGTCTGCAACGAGGACCGTCTGAAACTCTTAACCTTGGCGGCTGCCTCGTCTTCCAGACATCGAGTGAACTGTGCTCCGATGTAACCCCCGATGATTGGGCTTGATGTAATTTTAGCCCCCGTCACTTACAGCCCCACTGCCGAAGCCGACACTTTCTCGCGATATGAGCATTCATGGGAATTTGAATTACAAAGCCGGCGTCATTGTTAATTCCCCTTTAAATTCGATGAGCCTGCGCGTCGTCCAATCAGGCAATTCTATACCAATCAATTCTCCAAATTTACGAAGAATGTGCAAGCAAGCAGCTCCTATATGGAGACCAAACGCCTACAATTGCAAGTCCGACCAAATCAAGATATCAGTAAGCTCCTAGCGACTTGTAATATAAATATACTATGCCTGTCGAAAATGACAGCAGAGGCTCTCTCCCCTAGCTGCAATGGGCGGTTGGTTGAATCTATATTTAATTAAGCCGTCGGCTCTATCACGGCCGCGCCCATCTAAATAAAAAGCCTTGTTGATAATGCCTTGAGCGATGGAAGATAGACACGTGATTGGCGAGCTCATTAGGGGATCGTCAGAATAGCGATCGGGGCGTTGAGAAATGAACTCGTCGAATGAGCTTGAGAAATTGGGAAGGCCGAGCGAGAAGCCAAGCGAGCATCCAAGAGACTACGAGAATTCCGGCAGTGGACGACCTTGGGCGGAATTAAGTGGCCCATCAGCGGCCAACGAGGTGCATTAGCATTTCATAGGGAAGGCGGCTCCGAGCACTTGGCCGACTTGGTTGGTTGGTCGGTCCGCGGGCTGGTAAAGAGCGAGCGGGGCTGCGATAAGCGCGCACTGCATGAGACGGATTGGCAAATGTACACAAGCGCAGGCAGGACGGAAATAGCTCCCGCGGCCGACGTACGGCGGGAAGCCAAGCGGCAGCCGCGGCTGCGAGCGCAGTCGGTGAGCTCGTGCGCGCGCCATCGGTGAGGCCGGAAATCCGGCAGGGGATGCGCCTCGCCTTAGACGCGCGATAAGCCGAAGCGCGGGATTCCGATGGCGACGAGTCGGGAGCTGGAGGTGGAGATCGCGTCGTTGGTCGGGAACGAGGACCAAGGCCCGACGGTATCCAGGAAGCGAGCGGTCGAGCCGAGGAGAGCACGGTAAGGGCATTCCTTGGTGTGGGAGTGATGTGGCTTATCTCGATATCATCAAGATCGAACGTCCAGCCGACAATTGTGCACTCCAAGTGAAGAGCTTGTATTTAGTAATTGTTTGGGGTGTGTGAAAGTGCGAGGCGAATAAAGATGGGAAACGAAAATATTGGGATTAATGGCGGAAATGGAGAGTAGGGATTTCAGAAGTGGTGGCTTAGTCCAGTGTGAGCATTAAATTCGCTTTGATATTACGGGTGCATGTTCACGGAGGATAAGTACGTGCTTCCGTAATAACTTTTCAGTCTGCTTTGCAAGTCTTGGGATGTTACCCCATAAGATATATCATATCATAAGATACCAAGACTTGTTATTTTGAACGGTCAACTAGTACGAAGAGGGTTAATTTTAAAAGATAAAGATTATTTTAAAAATGAAAACAGTGAAACATTTGTTGATCGCAATGTATTGTGAATAGCAGTGGATCGATGGATTTGCACTTATATGTAAAGAAAATGCTATAAATATCAGAAATTGCCATTGGAACTTGAATCCGAAAATAACATTTTTCGAGTAATTTAAGCCCATAAGATTTATATTTTGATTTTTACTAGTTTACCTGCTCTGTACGTTCATTTCAATTTCACAACCAAGCTATAATCGGATTATAAAACATTGTGATAAATTTATAACGAATTGGAAGAATTGACACGATAATAATAATAATAATGTTAAAATTGATAGTTTTTCGAATCGTCATTAATGCCAGCTAATGTCTTTTAGCCTTGAAATATCGTTTAATTGCTTGCCAAGCGAGCGAAATCATCTTTCTATTCTAGTTCAAAGCAAATTTTTAATATTAACTCTGTATCGAGATTTTCACGCTTTTATACCCAATAACAAAACTACTTTCTCGCATTAAATGCTTGTTCAGATTCATATTGCCTCGCAAAATTACGTATAAAAGTATATGATAACACATTTATAGGAATTCGCGTTAAAATAAGATATGCCAGGCATTCATTTTGAATGGCACATAATGTTAAATGAAACTCGAACGATAATCTAAAGCTATATAATCTCATTTTGAACGATGTTTCGGACTTAAATAACGCCAATTCCAAAATTAAATTCTCAAATGCATTATTATTTAAGTGTATGGAAGGCAAAATGGCTTTACCTTGCAGATCATACGTGCAAATTTGCTCGCGAGTCCGCGCGCAATTATACAAAAGCGGAATCCGTGACTCGGCAAATAGTAAAAGAAAAAATGTCTAGCCCATCTAAAAAGAGCCCACATAAAACTGAAAAGAGACGAGGGTCTGGCGCAGCCTCAATCCCAACGAGAGCACACACTCACAATAACCATTTACCTTCGCAGGACGTCATTGTTCATAATAATGAGCTTCATCTACGCGAAGCTCCTGGTCGTCGTATGCATCGCGTACGTGATAAGCGAGGTGGTGACACACAAGCTGCCCCTCTACTACTACGAAGGCTTCTTCACCTACCTCTACGGCGTCAGCATCCTCTTCCTGCTCTACGTCTTCTGCTTCCTCCTCCAGGAGAGCGCGTGCTGCTCCCGCGGGGCGGACACGCCCCCGCCCCCAAAGCCGCCCAAGCCTCCCAAGGAGCCCAAGGACAAGAGCAAGAAGAAGGATAAGAAGGAGAAGAAGGAGAAGGAGACCAAGAGCAAGAAGGACTTCCAGGTAGGCTCGCGAATCGATGCTTCCATTTCTCTTTAATCGGGGCTGATCCGTTTGTCTCTCCCATCTCTGATCTCCGGGTGATCCAGGCTGAGGCGGCCGATGGAAAACTTGGGGGGGGGGGGTGGAAAACTGGGGGGCGGTCGAGCTAGTAGATTTATACTAGCTATTAGAGCTAATAGATTGGCTAATGGATTTTCCATTGATTATTATTAAGCTTCAAATTCAAATGTAAGAATGATGTAAGGGCTTGTGTCTCGCTTCGGTGCTTATTAGTGCGCTGTTATTATTGAAAGGCGATATACTATTTTGGAGGATTTGGATGCCCAGTTCTCAAATAAAATGCTCGCTTCTGTTATTTGTTGCTGTCATTTTGCGGAGAAGAGCGAGCGCGAGAAATCATATTCTCGTAACCGACTCGTTAACGGTTCAACAACATTCAAAAATAATCAAATGATGCTGCTTTCCGCGAAGACGAGGCTCGAATTTTAAACGGAATTTTAAATAAAGACGAGCATGGGTAATGACGCAATGTAGCTTATGGGGGAAGTCGTGCGAAATTTTGGAGAGGAAACAAGATTTCCCGAAATAGAATCCTTAAGCTTTCCCTTCTGCTAACCGTATTCTCGGCCTGCGAATCTTACGACTTTCTTTTCTCAATATTCAAGAAATGTAGCCAAAGACATTGAACCGCAAATTTCCATCAGCTTCATAAAGTCATTAATCAGCAGCAATTCAAAAGAACGAGAAAAAAAAATCGTAGTTTTCACTAGAAAGTTCATTAATCAAGCTACTCGAGCAATATTTTAAGCTCATCGTGAATATTGGATTGGCATTGTATTGCGAAAAGCTGTGTTTTAGAATGCAAAGTATCACCAAACATAAGATTAACGAGCAATAATTTATTGATTATTTAGAGAGTAAGTGCACAAGTAACTAAGCATTAGATCGGAAAAGTTTCGTTTAACTTCCTTATTGAAAGGGAAATGTGCCGGTGAAGTTGAAATTTAGCGAAAAGATTTATAATACCCTGCCTAATTGCAGGTCTAACTACAATTTATAAATGATAATTATTTGCTATGCTCGCCTACTAGCAATTCTGAATTCGACAGTTTGAATTATAATTATAATAAGCATTGACTTCCCGTCTCGCTTCTGTAATTCCTCGAACTATAATATTTCGTCAATATTGAGCAAAAGTTGCAGTGAAAAATAATGAGTATCCCCCGTTTTACATTTATGCAAATGATAAATACTAGTCCCACGTACTACTTGCATTCATTAATACTTGCATTATTTAATATCATTTAATATCATTTGAAGGTATATGGGATTGTCTCTCTTTAGAAATCTATTGTACAAATGGGAATGCATAAATGTATAAATTTGACGAGCGGAGGACTAAAATTTCCAGAATTTATAAAAATAAATGACAACGGCCAGAGTAAGACTAATATTAGCTTGATAATTAATAATTAAAATCCCCCCCGTTTACTTGAGAAGTAAGTCGAGCGACTAGGAAACTCTAAGCTTATAAGCACTTTTCTCCTTCCCACGACTCTGACTAGTCAACGTGTTCACCGTCGGCCGGGAGCATTGCCAACAATTTTTTAACTTATCCAAGACACTAGTCGTCGCCCCCATGATGTAAAATAGATAAAACGTACGTTCTTAATGCGCTGACGCAGCGACACGTTTATTTCAGGATGCTGCGGATGTGGAGGCTGGGGTCGCGACCCGCTCATTACGGAAACGGAAGACCTCCCAGAACGACTCGAGCCATGGCAGTTTCTTCCTCCGTATCGGCGCAATTGGTATGTGTCAGGTGACCAAGTTGTCAATTGTGCTTTTGTAATTGGTGATTTGCAATTGAGGCGCTCGTTGGAAAGGGATCGAGAGCTGAGAGCGCAATATTGAGTTGACGATTGTTGTTTATGACGTACGCGCTTTAATGGCTAATTCGGATATTTAGAGACTTAAACTTTTATTAGCGCTATAGTTGATTCGAGTGCTTAAAAACCTAAAACACTTATGGCCACGCATTAAATGCGCGAGTTTAAAGTGTGCACGCCCATTATTATGTTGCCCTATTATTATTTATTGCTATTAACGCCGGCTTTGCAATGCAAAACTTCATTGCCTCGTCGGCACACAAGAGAGAGTACACTTTTCACGGTTATCCTGCTCTTTGGCTTTCGTCCGTAATTCAATTTTCGAAATCTGGCCATCTTCATTCGCCCATTTGTTTATTATCATTTATATTCCCGCTGTCTTAACTAAAATCTAACTAAAACCTAACTAAAATCTAACTGTAATCCCACGTGCTTTTCAATTACGATTTGGCTGTATAATTGCTCTTCCCGTCCTGGTTTTATCGAATTAGCAGATTATTGTAATAATTGATTTTTTATTTACTTTTGTCTTACAAATTTTGTACAAGATTATGACCTAAATGTTAATATGTCTGTGCTGATATTATTCTTGGTAACTAATTGGCCGATACGAATCTATTAACAAAGTAAAGTAAATAAAGTAAATAAAGTAAATAATTAACATTAATAAGTAACAAAGTAAATAAAGTTCGCTTTTTTCACGCCCCAAGTAAGATATTTTGATATATTTATATATATAGATATAATTTTAATTTCATGTCCGTATTACTATATTGATCTGCTCGTAACGAAGAATTACAATTTTTATCTAATTAAATTATCTAATATGAAAATAATGACTGATAAACTATTCTCTCATTTTCTCGACGGTATTCTGCTCCAATTTCTATTCAAACTATAATAAAAGCCGTGGTTCCAATTTTTATTCAAAAACTGTCTAATATGACATATTATAATCACTACTATACTACTACGAAAATCCATTTTGCATGATCTTTCATTGGTGTAATTATGATTCAACGTGACTTGTAATTAGTCATTAAATAATAAAAGAGAGCAACAGTAATAGTGGTTCCAAGTTCCAAATTATAAACAACTCTTAAAACCTATACGCAATAACTTACATTTGCTTTAGAAATTCAAATTAAACATGTTCTCGTCTATAAAAAATGATGTATGAATTTTTTAAATACTAGTCTTTTCGTATTATTGAATAATGAATAATGATTTTTTTTTTTGTATCAATTTACTACTTACAAAACGTAACACTAATCTGCAAAAATATTGCAAATAAAATTGAATCAAACATTTGCTTGCCTTATGCAGCTTATGCCTCTTTACATAAATGATTCATTAAATGAGACATGACATTTAAAAATCATCAATAACAATTAAAATATTCCAATTCCACGTGATGTAATTATTCTCCTAGGCGATCCAGGCTAAAGAAGAAAAGCATATTAATAGCTCATTTTATTTAAGCTTTCGGCCTCGGAACGATGGTTTACAATGGACTGGAATTTGGAGTTTTCTTCGAAGTGCCACCAACGTCACCTTGCTATCAGATTCTGCAAGGCGTCAACCCCGTACTTCAGATGATCTTTACTTTCATGCAAATGTACTTTATCTTCATGAACTCTAGGGTAAGTGCGCTCGGTCATAAAGTGCTTTCTACGCTGTTTTTCCTTATTGTTTGTTAAACTTAAGCATACATACATAAAACATTATCTGCATATAGTTTTATGCTATCTTGAAATCATTTGCTTTGTTGACGATTCAATTTTTGGGGCTTTGATTATTAAATATACTGCACTACGGTATGAGCTTATTGTTTTAATAAAATGAAAATAAACTTTAGAGGGTAAATAATGCTCGATACATCAATAGTGAATTGCGTAGTTAGTTTTCTTTATTGGCCGATAATGTGCGGTGAAGCACTAATGCAGAGAGATTATTAAAAAAAAATTGCATACAAAGGCGATTTTTCAACTTGTATGAGGTACTTGTTAATTTACCAAATTATATATCGGAATTTATTTATCCTCCGTATTAGCTTACGACTGAGAAATTTGGGATGAAAATTTCGCTTATTAAATTACCGGTCGACAAGCCACACCAATTTTGTAATAATTTTACTTTTGAAAATTATATTATTTATGTCACATTACATTACACCACTCTTACATTACATTATGCATTGACTTTAAGCCAATGTACTTTTTTTGCATTGCATTAATTATGGACTATTGTTAAAATGATAAATTTAAGTTGAAAGAAGCATAAATCTCAAATCCAGCTTATTCGTCCTTCCTTTCAGCTGAACATTCACCGTTTCAAAGTTGTCGCGAGATTTGGTCTCATGCACGTCGTAGCTACGAATTTGTGCGTATGGATTCGAACTCTGGTGCTCGAGAGTATTAAGGAAATCGCTCAGTACCACCGCAATCTGGGACGCGCCGAAGCCGGAATTCTAGGTAAACAGAAGTACTTGTGTATTCTGAGGCTTAAGATTTCGACATTCGTCGACTACTCTTCGAGCGCTTGCCTTCCACTTCACTTACGTGAATAAATTTCAAATCCGGATCTTAAAAAAGTGACGATTATACCCTCGAATAAGATTGTAGCTTCTGGGTCAAACATTAATTTTGCATTCGAGGTGTATGTTGGATATAATCAACCAAACTGATTTTGAACAACCAAATTAAAATTTTGCTCGCGTACTTTGTGCAATGTTTTGCATAAATTGCTTCGTACGTTATAAAATATAAAAGAAATATCGGTTTTTATATTTAAGGACATTTTCCGTTTAATAAGGCGAGCCAATTGCCATGTCGAGTTAAGAAACAAACAAACGCGTGTTTATCAATTGTAATTGTAATAAATTAAGGTAATCGGCAATGACGCGATAATGGCAAAAAGTTGTCCTGTCGCTTCACGTAAATGTGAAAGGCAAATGACTGTAGAGCACGAATAAAATAAATCCATACCGTTGAAAAATAAATTACAGCCATTTATATTTGTCGCGTGGATATTCATAATTATTAAATTATGAATTCAAGCGACCAATAATAATATGCTCGTTGAAGAATTGTTTGCCCAAGACAATTAATTAATTGAAATTTAAAAGCCGTGCATTTATTGCTTATCGTAAAAAAAAAATTAATTATTTTATTCTCACCTCAGCAAGTATAAAGGAGCACTCGATACGGAATGCCGGTGCCATCCTCGGAGAACGTCCACGTGACTTGGCCAATCTCCGTCTGGGCTCAGGCCTGCCAACTCCTTACTCTAATAAATTCGCCCGCACAGTAGCGACAACAGCAGCTACTTTCAACCGGATGGCCCGGTCTACGGTGCGACCAGTAGCTCGTGCTGTGACTCCCGGTACGATGGCTTCGACGAGTCTGTCGACAAGTACAGAATGGCCAACATCATCCACATCCTGGCCGTCATTTACAACCACAACAACCGCGGCGTCTACGCCTACGTCCACCTTAGCTTCAACAAGCTCCTCCACAGCAGCTACAACTTTGTCCACTTTCTTGACCACTCTAATGCCAACCCGCAAGGACATCTTGACGTCCTCGACCATCACTTCGACCTCGACGCTGACATCCTCGTCAACAGGCTTCCCAACAGCGACTTACGCTTCCGACGAGATT
The DNA here is from genome assembly GCA_030522565.1 of Ceratosolen corneri. Classification (NCBI taxonomy): domain Eukaryota; kingdom Metazoa; phylum Arthropoda; class Insecta; order Hymenoptera; family Agaonidae; genus Ceratosolen; species Ceratosolen corneri. Next base: position 9,907 of record JAPYYT010001828.1, read on the forward strand.
TTCAACGATTTTGATCTTCAGTCGGACAGTAAAAATAACATACCACGGATTTTCGACCTGACCAATGCAACGACTAATCTGACCAGCGCTGCGATCGGCAGTAGCATCGGCAGTCCTCTGTGGAATCCAAGTTTCAACGTCTACGCTGAGGCTCTAACTGCTAACGAAGCCGGATTATTGTCTACCAACTCCTGTGGTCGCGTCAACATTATGGGCACAATTGTCAAGGACGCTGCACCTTACCTCTTCCCATTCATTATCGAGTACAGTTTAATAGGAGCTGCGGTGATTTACGTTATGTGGAAGCACATTGGTCGCCATCCTCGCTGGCCACATCAAGCCGAAGCTGACCTTGAGCGTAGACTCGAAGCTATGTTGTCACGGCGCGCCGTTGCTCTTGCTCACGCAGGTACGTTAATTTCTCATACATTACCTACAAATGCTTGCTATTTTTAGTAAGAGAGAAAATAGAATGTTTATCAAGTTGAGAAAGGGCACGTGTATGTTAGTGAAACAACTCTCGCACAGTGATCGAATTACTTTCACGGATGCTGACTCGACCTTTTATGTATTATTCGTATAAACAGCGTGTTATATTTTCTATGTCGGCTTCTCCTTTGACTAAGCTTTATAAAACACTGTATTTTAATATTACTTACACGTAATGTATGCTTCGTGTAAATATTATTATGCAAAGCAACGGATACTTGGTAAAAGCAGATGTGGAAAAAAAAATGGCTACCAATTAATTAATAGATATTTTTGGTAAAACATGATCGTATAATTAATTGGGTTTCCTCGAAAGTGCTCTTTACTCTTAATAATAACTACAACAGTGTTTTCGTCTCAATGAGCTTTATTAAAATTCATAAGAAAAAAAACAACAGTTTTAGTAGTTTATAAGCATTAACATTATTTTTCAAACTTCAGAAGTTCGTAACTTGCAATTGGAAAGTATTGTTTCAATTAAATTATTCGGCACATGCGCACACGCAAAAACACACACACACGCACACGCGCACGTATACGCGGGTACGCACAGGTACAGACATACTAATGGTGTACACATACAATTTTTCTAAATGAAATAATTATTATTGTGATGTGCTTTAGTCTGGTCAAAATTATTCTCGTTAAATGCACAAATTTTCAAATAATACGAATGACTGCACATAGCTGTCGAGGCTCATACTATCTGAAATTGAAATAGACTTGAGAACTTTATATTCAAATTTCTAAAATAGTATGAAGTACTACTATGAAGTAAAAAAAATAGAAGTAGTTTATAATTTTATTTAATACGTCAGAGAAATCTTAGCAATTTTATTTAAATCAATTATCCAATGGATATAATAGATTATTGTAAATAGTTGTATAGAACACTTATTCATGAAAAATATCAATTTTTTGTATCGATTTATTGACAAATGAAAAACAAAATAGCTATGATGTTTAATTGAAAATTATAATACGTTCTCATCATAGATTAAAATAAAGTTCATTTTAAATTATTATATTTATAAATAAGATATTCATGGATATTTATCATAATATCTCTAATATATAAAGATTTTCTTTACTGAATTCCAATACTGCAATAATGAAGTTCATTATTATTTGATGATCAAAGAAAAAAAAACAGTGCTATTGTTTGTAAAGTTTAGTAAAATGTCTTTGGAATAAATAAATAGTCTAAGTGGACTCACTTATTAAAATTTGCCTCAATAAAACATAGTTTAGATTAATAAAAGTCAATAAATGCTCAAAACAAAAAATGAATATTTACATATTATAAGCCTACTTAGCAAGAAGCAAGTATTGTTTCTTAAGAACGATATGTAATATGAACGGGAATTGGTATTCTGGGATTTTTTAAGCTTGCTGAATACAATTTTAATCTTAAATTTTAAATCTCAATGCCAGCTTAAAGTTAAAATTATTATTAATATAGTTGCAATGTGACTGTATATTGTCGTTTTCGTTTAACAGCCTTGTTATTACACACATATCATTCATAAGCACACTACCATTCTAAGGGTAATTCACGCATATTAATATCACCATTTTCATTAAAACACTTCTTTCATTGTTCTTGAACCTTTTTTCCTTGTCTTACTCATTGCTTTTAGATGAGTCGGCTGAAAACGACGAATCAGGAAAAGTCGATAAGCAGGAAGAAATCAAAGTAGAAGCCAAAGTAGTCAAAGGTACGGCTAAATACATTAAATTGAGCAGCTTGAAAATTCTCGAATACCAATTATCCTATAAGCTGGATAACTCCTGAAAGCTTTGATTTGGCAATGCGGACTGACATTCTACAGGTAGCGTCTCATAGAGATTAATATCAGAACTACTATTGCGTGTGGGTAAACAATCATTTTTGATGTCCGATAAGTCTATAATATAATATCAATAAGAACTTGTGAAATGCAAGAATAGTGCCATTAAGTTTGACACTTTTTTTTTCTTTTTTTTTAATTAGTAATAATAAATTTTTATTATTAAGGTTTGTAAAATGACGGTAACTTTAAGTGAATAGGCGGAAAACTCTTATAATGCCACCATAGAATCAGAAGCCCATTATATAACTATTATTATAAAGGATACCGACTACAAATAGGAATATACAGAATTACTTAATAGCGATGGAGAATTTTTATTCACCAAAGTTCCATTTAATTTCTCAATTGTATCAACTTGCAATTTTAACATTAGCGATAAAGATTACGAGCTCGCGAATACACATATAAGTGTCCCCGTGTACATTCGACGTGCATTGCATAAGAATTAATAGCTTAATGTAAATATGTGACAGTATAACGATATGATTTCAATTACGTTCATAGATGTATTAATTGAACTATTGAAAATTATGTGTTTGACCAATGATTGTTTACCGTAACATATTTTTTCTCTGCGTTCTGAAATTGATAACTATGGGACTATATGCAGGTAGAGTGCAAGTATCCGAATATATAATATAAATACCTTAATCAAACAAATGATCTTTAATAATGAACAGGTCATGGACGTGTGGACTGCGTGGGAGCCAGTAAGGGACTCTTCTTCGGACTTCTCCTTCTCGTTGGATCTCTCATCTGCTTAATTCTCTTCTTTGTGCTGATACACCATCCAGATCTCGGGTTACTTGCTATTTACTTGGCAGACGTCTCTCACTGCGCTCTCATGGCTCTTTCGATCGTCGCAATAATCATCGGCTTCATACGTGTCCAAAGTCTCAAGTTCAAGGCCGAGGAACAAAGCGACCTTAACGATATTCTTCTGCGTGTTTCTGCCTTCGGTCTATTCATCTATGCTGTCTTCAGCGTCATAGCTGGCTCATTGGCAGCCTTCACTCACGAGCCCAATCTTCTCGTCATGATTACTGGATTACTCGCCGTATTTCAGGTTGTACTGCAAATGCTCTTTATCGCTGACGTATCACGCAGGCGCGTTCATCTACCCGAGCACGATCGCAGTAAACCAGGACGCCAGATCGTGACATTCTTATTGATCTGCAATGTCACCATGTGGGTCATCTATACATTTGAAGCTCAAAAGGTTGCAGCCAATCCCGTGCAAATTGACTTTTATGGCTATTTGTCATGGGCCATTGTGCAGAGGATCACAATTCCACTCTGCATCTTCCATAGGTTCCATAGCGCGGTTACGCTTGCAGAAATCTGGAAAACTAGCTACAAAGCACGCCTCGAGTAAGGCATCTGATTGTCATTGTCTTCGACTGCATTGGGCCACGTATGAGATAAGGTAAACGTAAAGATCTCGGAGGATTGAAATGAAAGACATGGAGTGGATTACAATGGATTTTGAATGGAGGCAAACATCGACGTTGAATCGATAACCTCGTGGCGAAAAATTATCAAATAGAGAATCCGCTAGATTGTTGCGTACGAGGATCAACTTATACAACAGATGGCATCCAAATTCAAGCTGTCGTGGAAAATTTGCTAAATGTGGAAACTCTTGACAACGAACTACGAACTCGTCTCTCTTAGCGCCTTGAGATACGTCCAACAGTTTTACGAAAGTTGTAAAAACTTGTTTGGATAACATTTTCACTTTGAACCGTGCATTTTTCTTTAATCCGACAATTTACGGAACATCGGCCAACAATATAAAAGCATCTTTTGAGACTCAGGATAGACATTTTTATGGATACGAAGCTACCATGATTTTGCAATTAATTACATACTATCGAATATGAATACCATTGGATTTTCACGTGTCTCACAATAGTCTATGAACACACAAAAATATAGAAATTTAAAAGTGCATTTATTTTCTAAATTACTCGTCGAAATATTACATGTCTTTTCGGTGATATAAACGACAGGTTTTCTACTTTTATAACTTTCCCCGTCTAATCTCCGCTTATGATATATAAAAGGATAAGAAACGATCATGCAAACAATACATCCCAAAAAACCATTAAAACTCATAAAAATTTAGAAGACATAACATCGGTCGAATTATGTTGAAATTTTAGTACATAGGAATATATAGGTCGTACTAGACTAGCGCAAAAAATATGATGAATTTTGTTAAATGCCATTGTGACGCAAAGGAGACGCAGAATGTTCGAAACGTTGTCAATGATAGATAAAAAAGAAAAAAAAAAAAAGAAAAGAAAAGATAAAAGAAAGTAAGAAAGGAAAAAATTTTTTTCATATAAAATCAACGTACAAAATTATGAATTATGAAGTATGTTGTAGAATTTGCCAAAGAATAATGAAAAAGATGATGAAATTTAAATATGTATATCTTTCTCCAATAAAAATATGCGTTTCAATCAGCAAAAGAAAATAAACCAAATATAATTAAAGTACAAAAATTATTCATACATTTCGAAGGCAAAAATATGCAATAGTTCGATTAACTCGCATTTATAATCACTTGACAGAAAGACTTCTCACCTGTTGTTTAGATATAATGTGAACATGTCATTTTTCGATTTCACAAAAATAAATTACGATAATAACATTTATTGAACTCCTCTACGAGAAAGAGAGCGAAAAAGTTAAAAAGGAAAAAGCTAATGCATCATGAACTACGTTAATAGACGACATACTCGAATCCAGTTTAAAGGAATCGAATAAAGTAACCAGCTCGAAGATATACGCAATATTAAATTACGTATTTGTCACGAAAATAAGCGAATAATAGCAAAACGTAGCTGTCCGTAGTTGGGATACAGAGATGTTTTAGATAAAAACAATTCATCCCCTTAGGACTAGAAAAATAAGAAGTAAAAGTATGTAAACACACCTTTACACAAGAATTATATAAATAAGAGAAAATATTAATTACGTCGCTATTGATTAGTGTCTAAGGCTAGAATCTATCGGCCATTAACAGGATTGACGCAACAAATTATCTACTATTTAACGTCGCTAACACGCTGGTGATATAAAATAAACGTACGATATATTTCAAGATGTGTTGTAGGAAGCGTAAGAATAATTATAATCCCGATTCATTTCACATTGGGGAAGCTACTATCCCGTGTGAAGAATTCCTCGAAGAAGAATGATAAAGAAAGATAAAAGATAAAGTAATACTCTTTTTAATCGTTTATCGTACACTCCGTCTTATTAATAGCTTTTTGGGTCTACGTATAGATAAAGTAAAATAAGAAAAAAATGAATAAAGGATATGATAAATAAGATATTGTATTATGCATATGATGAATGAGAAAGAAAAATCACTGCGACTGCGAATGATTTTATTGTTGTGTCGACGTAGGGGAAGGCGAAACCAGCCGAGATGACACTCGTTGTGTAAGAAAAGAAATAAGAAACACCATGGTAACAAAAATTATTATACAAACATTATACATAAACATGCATCACTTATACATACATTAAAGTATCCAAAGCGACAGTGCGATATTATTACAAAGAATACGTTATACAAAGATAATATAAATATATATATGATATATTGTGTGATGGGTACAATTGTGTCAACTTATTATGTGCGCCTAAAAATATGTGTGCGTGATATTGGCCGAGTTAGAATGATGTAAATATGAGTAAATTTTACCGTGAAAAATGTAGGTGTGACTGTGTATATTAATGAATTTACTTGGATGTAGAATGTTCTTTTGGTCGACTAACTCGCTTTACAATTCTCTTCATTTTCTACAATTATATTCAAGTATATTAAGTAAAGTAATGGAACATTGTAGGACACTGCTTTTCTTTGTTTGGAGTAAGAATAAAGAAGAGTCTCGTTTATAAAAAGGGGGATAGAATTCTGTAGCATGATATTGACAATTATTTTGTTACAGCCACGATAATGGGAACATGTGACGCGAAATATTTAATACAGAATATGAAGAAAATCGAAGTAAAAATAAATGCCAAATCATAAAAATTTGTTAAAATACAATTGAACAAGGCACTGCCACACCGGACCAAAAATCGCGAAATGTGGAAGAATAAAAATATAGAGAAAAACGCCTGCATTGATCAATAATAGATCGGGTGTTAGCGATTTCAACTACAATTAAATGCTATTTCTCTCTTTGTATAATTTTTACAAGTGAAAAATACATTTTAAAACATTATTGCTTCGTATCGCAGACGCTTAAAAGAAAAAAAAAATTATAAAAATGACTGTCGTTAGCGAAACCAACCGGTGATGATTTTTAAAAATCGATCTCTATATTACCAATTAAACGATTATATGTAAAAAAAATTTGACAAAAAACCGACTGTTTTTAGAAGTGCGTTCTATTAAAGTTAATTTAAAAGATAAACTGATTGATTGAAATAAATTATCGATGTACACTAATAATTATGTGAATTATAAAGGTATGAAAAAGCGATAAATTTTTGAATGATTGTGATGATTAAAGACAAACGAATGAAGCTGAGAAAAAGATTAGAAATATTGATAAGCAGGAAGAAAATGAAACATAAATTGAACAGGATTAATATTAATATTAATAATAATCTAATAATAATAATGAAATAATAATATTAATGATAAAACGAGAGGTGGAGTGAGAGCAAGAGAGAGGCGGTGATGTGAAATTAAAGACATTCTTGTATAAGTATACAGATAACGTAAAATAAATAGTAGTTGTAAGCTAAAAACAATTATAAGGCCGTGGATTTGCAATGAAAAAAAAAAAAAAAAAGAATCATAAGATTTTCTACAAGGATTTATATAAATCTACCAGGTTTTATGATATTAATCAATAAAACACGAATAAATACATTAAAATCAAAAGGAAGGAAAGGATAATTTTGTGTATTAATTTTTTTACTTTTACAAGAAAATGAAGGATATAATGTGAACTATTTTTTAAGGATATTTCGTTAATAATAAAGACTTTACAATACAGACTTTCTAGACTTTCGAATAAACATGCATATACATTTAATAATTTTAATGAATACGTAATGAAATACTTGTGATTTAAGTTGTTCGATTATTGACTAAAGTTCAATGCCATATGAGCTTATAAAGATTTATATAAAATTTTATACTAATAAGTTACAACAGCACAGTACATTTCAGTAATTAAAGACACTCGATTGTGATTTTCAAAAAAAAAAAAGAAAAAAAGTTAAAGCATAGGAAATGAAATAGCAAATCCACGGTCTAGTTATTTAAACATTACTTAGAATGTTTTTGATGTCTTCGACTATAATTATTCAAGTCTGTACACACACGCACAAGCGACTCTTACACTTAATGACTATACAATGACACAATCGAACATTAAATATAAAGGAATAATTAAAAATTATAAAAGAAAAAACCAAGTACATGTTAACGAGTAACCAATTCTTCAAAAGTCGAGTAGAAATTTAACAATGTTTTAAAAAGTAAACCTAATAAAGATATGTTGAAGTGAGAAGAATAAATTTACATATTACGCATTATACGTGCAAGAAAATACATTAACAAATCTCAACAGAAATCAATAAAAATGAAAAAAAAAAAAATTTCAAATAATCACATTACCATACTCTCGATTCGTTCGCCAATTCATTTACTTTAAGAAAATAATGCGTGATGACATAACATTTCATTGTATCCGTTCGAATGGCACGTGCAATGTCTCATCCGCGCAATTTGTAACGATAACGATAAAATTAATTAATAAAAGTTATCTAGATGTAAAAAAAAAATCCTAATCGACCCTTAATTAATCCATGTAGATATGTTGTAATTTAATAGCCAATTGATTATTACGTCTTTAGTGCTTATTTTCTATATATGTAAACTTTTCGTTCATTTTATTGAAATGTATATTTATTAAATTGAATATTTAATTCTTCCATTATATTAATAAAAAATAAAAAATATATATCTATAGTTTGTTTGAAGAAACGAATCTTTTTCAGCGGTAATTTTACAACAAAATATGATCATATATTAATGTTCAATTAAATATGAAATATTTCAAATTTAAAGTTATTTATTAGTTATATTTTAAGCTAAATATTTTATTTACCGAATGTTAATTTATTTACTGAAAATATTAATATTTGGATATACTTTTATTTCATTTTAGAAAGTTTTGTTAAAATTAATTTTAAATTCTTATGCTATTTAATGTTTCTAAATTTATTTATTCAATTTATTTAGTTTTACTTTTTATTCAATTAAAATAACATTTAGTCCATAAACTTAAATCATTAACTTAAAAAATTAAGAATTTAATTAACTTACTAATTCAAATAAATTAAAATGTATAAACAATGACTAACTCGATACTAAATCATTACTTCAGTGTAAATAAAAGATAAAAGTTGTAATATTAATCATTCATTTCACTAACATTAAGGTAATGTATTTTATATGATTCTACTTTATGAAGTTTAAAGTTATAAAATGTATAATTATATAGTTTTAAGAATATACATTTTGCCAAAATAAACACCAACTCAACATTTATCCTAAATTTGTAATACGATTCATATTTCTGTTTAAATTAATTAATAAATTAAATAAATAATTAATTTCAAGCACCCTTAATAACTTGAATTGTAAATAAAATTTTAAAGCGAGACTACATTTTTTGATAAGAAGTTTTACGTTCTTTTATTCTAGTTCAATGCCTAATTGGAGCTCGAAAACATTTTTTAAATTTACAAAGTCCATTTAATCAACCTTGGGATAGTTAATGCCATGCATTATTTAACAGCATTGCTATTTGTTTAAAGAAAATTTTCCTTTTAATATAATAAAGCTTCAAGTCAATCTAATGAAAGTTTGACAAAATATAATCTTCTAATATCTTGTCTAAGTGAACGTTTTCAAGGATATAACTATATACTTGTAGAGATATATTGTATAGATTATGTTGGGACTAAAACCCAATGTGTGAGTCTGCCTCGTTGTTGTGGGGGGAGTCGTGGATAGTGGAAAGGGAGGGATGGCCAGCTGGATTATATAAAAGACAGTGCCAATTAATGTTTAAATATTGAGAAGTTGAGTTCATTGATAATGGTCTGTGAAATATAAATAAGTCGAGTATTGGAATTGGATTGGTGTATAAAATTATTGAATATAGATAAGCATAAATGTGTTAAGCCTTGAAAATATGCTATTGTCCTTTATTGGAAAAACCGTAGATTTGTTTTGACCACCTTCTACACGACTAATTTTTGTTATTTGAAGAAGGAGGAGGCGAGCCTGACTTTTCTTCTAGTCCCAATAATTAATATTTTTAATTATTGAATCTTAATTTGCATTGAATTAGACTTTGAATGGGCGCAGCAGACAGTCGTAAATTATTGGCTGCAGATTTACTTAAATCTATTTCTAAATTAGTACTTTTACTTACGTAAATTGTCTTGGGTATCTCCTTAAATTCTTATAGTTTAAGTTTGTTATATTTCTTTTAATTTTGCCTTATGTAAGTATTATGATTACTATTTAAGCATTATTACTTTGGTCAAGAATCACTACTTACTTATGCAAACTCTTTTGCCAGCTTATTATTATGAAAGCTGAGATAAAAAAATAAACTAATTTACTTTAGAATAATCACTGTTAACTTGTAGTCCTTTTGAATCTATATGTTGTCGCTTCTATGCGCACTTTTATATGTTCAGTAAAAGTCGTTACCCTATGTTTACTAACTGCCTGTTGCTGTTGCAGCCAAATGTCGTTGTATTAGTCAGCTTTCTTACTTGGGAGTCGACGAGACTTGAGGGGAAAATTGGAAACGTATCACTTATTCGACATTCTGGGGGAACTTCGAACATATACTAAAAGCTATTTTAAATTACCAAAATAGCTATTTAATGGAGGATAGACTTGAAGTCTAAATTAAATCTAATAATTTAATATTGAAAAGTGAAAGATGCTTTTTATTTATTAAAAAGCATACCTTTTATCATTGTAAATTACGAGCAAAGTTCAAAGAACTTTGTATTATCAATCAAGTAAGATTAATTAAAATATTTTATGAAGATATTTTAAAAAAACAAACGAAAATTTATTGCAAAATAAGTCTCATAGTACAAAGTTTTAAATAAAAAAAAAATCAAGTAAAAACCACAAATAATTACAATGTAAAATTTGATTTTATATAAATATGTGGTTTTAAGAAATATTCTTTTTAAGAAATATTCAAATTTTCTGAAATGCTTCTTTAATAGTTAATTGCAATTACTAAAAATCTATTTTATTCGTGAAGATAATATTTTGAATTTTCTTCTTATATTTATAAAATTAATGTTCAAACGAAGAGATTTTATTTTTGTAAAAATTATAATCTCCACTTCACTTTGGTTTTTCTATTTTAAAATAATGCTTACCGTAACAAGCAAAATTAATACAATGCGATTGTGAAATAATTCATGTGAATTTATTCATATATGCACATTATTTTGATCAAATATCTTTTTCCAATTCATTAAAAATAAAAGAATTAAAAAGTTAGTTATAAAACTTAATTTGTTATAATGGAATGTGTAATTATTATGCCATGGAAGAGTACAAGAAACTTGAATGATTATGAAATAAGTCTAATCTTGCTAAACTTGCAATATATACATTAGCAATTCAGGAAATAGTAAATTATATAACGTCATATTTACATGCGAATGCACCTATTTATCTAATGTAAACACGATAATTTTAAGGTCGAGGACAAGGAAAACGTAATAAATTCTTACCGCTTCTTGTTCATTCAATACTTACGCCTACACCAGTTGTTGTCTATAAATATTATAAATATTATATATATATATATATATATACACAAACATGATGTTGGTATATATTTCAATATAAATCATAGCGATCGAGACATATACGAATTGTATGAAGTGGCGGCATTCAAATAAAAGTAAGGCAGTCACTCATAAATTAAAAGTAATCTCACAAACTCGTAGGTCTGATGCGAACGATTGAGCCGCCAACGTTCAAGCCTATCTCGCTCTTTCCAAATCCGTTCACTTTTATTTAGCACAGATTAGATTTGTCAGTCTGTGTACATTTTTCCTCGTGCACAGAGCCACGCGGATGGGAACTTTGAACCCACCTCGTTTACAGTTTTTTCTTATACGCAGTATGGGTCGATCAAAAATCAAATCAATGGGACACCGTTGATGCTTTTTGACGAGGTTGCATGTGATTTTCGATTTTGCGGCAGCCAGTTGCCAATTAAGAGCGTAACTAAGCCGGTTTATGAAATTATATGATTTCGTTTGCAATTAGAAATGCCGAATTCTTTAAGGCTTCAATTTCAATTAAAGTAACGCGAAATTTTATGAATTCTATTTCATATTGATTATAATAAGACAGATTTAATATGTAAAATTATATTAAATGTAGTAAACATACAATATTTAAGGACATTGAATATTTAACCGCAAAATCTTTAAGAATTCCTTATATTTTCAGTCAGACTAAATTAAAACGAAATTTTCTTTAATTTTTTTTAATATTTCACTAATAGTTACTTAAGATCAGAATATGACTTGATATGTCAATCATATTTCATCAGACTTCTACTAATAATGTACTTTCATTCATATATATATATATATATTGAATATAGTCCTTTTCTAGATCAGAAACATTAAATTAAAAGAAACATAAATAGTTCATTTATTATCCCTTTTAAAAATTTATTTGAAGTTCAAAAATATTTACGCTGCTCATTTTCTTAAACAAATAAATATTTTAGATATTATATATTTGCAAAATTTACGTATCTACTAACGATAATAAAATGAAAATATAATTTTTTTTAACGAATATTTATTAAAGATAAAATTAATAAATATATATTGTAATACATATTAATTGCAGAAGATATATCAATGATTTTATTATTATCTTTAAATATTATTTATAAATCTAACTGTTTCTACGCAATTTTATATTATAAAATAAAATAAATGAATATATACTTAATCCACATATATTTATAACTATTTTATGGTTTTTAAAATATATTAATTGTTTATATCATTTATGCCGTTTATGTCTATTAGACGAAATAAATACCATAATATTTGAGATTACTTCTAAACTAATTGTAATAATTACTTTAAGCTCGAGTTTAATTCAAAATTGTTTCATAAGTGTTTGAGAAATTTGTAAATTAATTCATTCTTTCTTCAGTTTGTTAATGCTTTATTTCAATATATAGAACATTTAAATATATTTTAAAAATCAAAAATCTTATTAACCACTTACATAAATTTATCGGATATCTATAAGATTCAAACTTTAAGAAATATTTACGACTGTCCAATACTATTATAAATAGAAATATTAAAAGAAAAATAATAAGTACATATTTTTTACATATAAGTTGAAAATTGTACTGGAATAACGATTTTTTTTTTAGCAATAATACCCAAGAAATTTACTAAAATACTACGTTTTTTAAATATTTGAATACACTGTTTATTTAGTAAAAAAAACTCATTACTATAAAACTATATCCATTGTAAATCTTTATTATTAATTAATTATTAACCATATTAAGTACTTCTTATATATAT
>JAPYYT010001829.1:0-22906 GCA_030522565.1 Ceratosolen corneri
ATATAATACTACTATATAAATAAATATTAATTATTTATTCTTTGTGAGACATTTTGCATCAATTATTATTATTAATGTGAAAAATTGTGATATTAATATTTGTATGTTTTTACATTAAAAATATATCGTTGTTCTTAATATTTACTGAATAAATATTTTAGACTTGGGTGTTAATAGCAAAATGAATCACCTTTTCCCAAAATATTCTCACTTACAAGAAACTTAATTTGAAAAATCTTTTCCCATAAATAACAATGCCATGTATTCCAACAACTAAATTAAATTGAATCGAAATGATTACATTAATAAATAAATTATCAATTTTAAACAACGAACAAATTTCATTTAGATTTTAATACAATTCATGAAATATTACATGGTAATAAATATTTTTAGTTATTTTTTTATTTAAACAAAAGAGATTAAAAAGATTTTCTAGTTAAAATACAACTTCTAATACTATCAAATAAAAATAAATCTGAAATTAACGTAAATCAATGTCTATAGATTTATACATTTCTTATAGATTACCGCATTAGAGGTTCTTTCGGAATTTCTAAGTTCATATATTGATTCAAGCGATATCTACTAAATTTATAATTAATTGTTATTTTATTTATGATTTCACCTACGAGCAATATAAATAACAGTTATGGTAGCTGCAACATTTCATCAACGAATATAAAATATAAAAATCAAAAATATAATGCTTTTATACGACCACAATAATTTATATTATATAAAAACGTATAAAGCAATAGTAACAAACAAATGTTTAATTAATTAAAACGAATTTACAATTTATTATTAGAAGACACTTTTTTGAAAATTTTGCCAAATATACTTATCACTTAAGCTCACTTAAGCTAAATGACAAAGAACATAAACAAAAAGTAATGAATAATTGAATAAATTTACAAGCCATACAAAAGATAAAGTTTCTTCTGGAAAATTGCCGATAGAAAAGATAAGAAATAATAATTAAGGAGTGAATTTATCGGAAGTAAGATAAATTTGTCGGATTCCTACAAATCTCACGAATGACCAAGCAATTTGCGACTGCAGTGACAGTTCGAAGCTCATGTTTCTATATACGAAAGAATACATCTTCAATAGTGTAAATAATGGACCTCTAGAACAATTTAGTCAAGCGCTAGCCTGGTAGCCTGTGGGATTACAAGGACATGGGATCACAGCGATACCGAGCCTGTGGACAACCGACTTTCCATATATTTTTCAAGGAGAGCAGCTAACGGGCATCGGCGGTAAGTGGGTAGGACAGTGTCGGAATCACGATGAGTTGACGTCCCAGGAAGTTTACGGCAATTACTCTTGGCCGGATCAAGAATGGCACTCGCGGCAGCTCCTTATCCGGAAAACGCATTGGCATTTTATGTTTTAGCTAAATCACGCGCCGAGCAAGAGAAATCGCCTGGTCCCATGCATGCCCCCCCCCCCCAGCGCGACGAAGGTCCAATGCACTTACTCGCATGATTATACGTGAGTAAGCGACCAATCAAACCCAATATATATTGCATTCGAGAAGGGATATCGCGTATGCAAACCGCGCATGTGCAACGTCCTATGCATTAACTACATAGGCGTTCGATGTTACTCCCCCGCCTCGTATGCCTCACAGGCACTGTGGCCGTTGGTGTTCGTGCTATATGCCGAAGCTTCAACGTATTCGGTGCGTGTCTATCCCTCTGCACAGTATTCGCTTATTTATATAATAATATATACGTTTATTCACGCCTCCTGCCCCTCAAACCCCTTTTTGTCTCTCCCTCTTATTAAATTCAATATGCTTATTATCATTATAATCAGCACAAAAGACGCTTTATTGCTTCATTATTCCCAATGAGCCTTTCTCTGCTCATATGCAAACCTCAAAGTGGCAGTAAGAGCCGATCCAAATTCTAGTTTTCCTTTGCTTTATTTACACGCCAACTTCTACATCATATTCATGTCAATGAACGCTTTGTCTTTTGAATGCGGAAATTTCATTTTTTTATTGCTCAACTCACTGACAGAATTTATACCAAAGTTACCCTATTTTCACAAATTCTCATAATTTACCTACAGATACTTACCAACTTACTGTTACGTAATATCGCGTGAATTTATTTCTAATTTATTAAAACGCGATATTGTTTTAACGCTCAAAAAATAATGAATAGACTATTCGGTTATTTTATAACTATTTATTCTATGTATGACTAAGTGTAATTGAATTATCTTTGCTATTAAACGTATAAGTTTTTCACGACAATTTATTTTAAGTTTTATACGTTATTTTGGGAGGTTAAAAAAAGTTAGAAAATTATCAAGTCGATAACTATAGAATAAAGTTATTAGAGTCTATTAATTTCGAAGTGTTCTGTGATAAAATATAAAAGGCTTAATTATTAATTATTCACTCTTAATTATTAACGTCATTAGGATTTTACGAAATTTCCATAAGGGTCGTAAAGGCTATTATATCTTTCAAATTTAATACCACATAGTATTTAATTAAACTGATGTAATAGTTCAGGGTAACGAATTAAATTTTTCTTTCGTACGAGATTTCAAATTTATAATCCTATTATTTTCCTTCAAGAAACCCAACATTTTGTCATCAAGTCCCTTTAAAAAATATCGGTATGTTCGGGTTTAAGGTAAACAAGGATATCCATACAATGTGCGTTTTTCAAAGGTTGAGTCGAATAAGCATCATTGTAAATACAGACATCTATTTTAAACAAGATACTCAATCTCTATTTACTTCTTATACAAATAAATACTTTACATCATGTAATCATGATTTTACTTCTCATCCGCGAAGAAAATATTCGTAGAGCATTGCTTTTTTCGGTATTGTTTTGGTCGAAGTATTAACGACATTACAAAAAAAGAAAAACTGAAAGGTTTATGAAATTAATTCTTTTTACAACAATCGATCGCTTTGTTACGTTTATATATTTATAACTATCAAGTACATACAAAAATAAGCACTCGTAATTTAATAGTAATTTCGAATGAAAATGACCAGTATAAAAATACATTCGCAAGGTTTGCTTTTTTGAATTTGTTATTTATTTGAGCATAACGAAGACCATAATTTGAATAATTGTATATTGTATTTGTAATGTAAGATCAAATTATGGAGAATAAGTAGTTTCTTACTTTTTTCACTATAACGATATTCTAATTTTGAAAAATGTGATATCGCAAATTTTTTCGTAAAAGCGCCTTAAACGGTTACTTCTTGCGAGCACTTAATTGTTTGTATAGAAAAATAAAAAGAAGTAGGCGCCGTACTTTTTATAAACGTCTCGCTGAAGTGAGGGGGAGAGAAGGAGAGTGAGAGAGAGAGAGAGAGAGAGAGAGAGAGAGAGTGCATTGCCGTCAAATAATGACTCAAGCGTTGCTTTAGCACTACAGAGATCATTCGGTCCAGGAGAAAAGTAATTTTTCAGCTTATCTATTACAGACATCTTTTGGACGGGACTTTTTCGCGGGTTTGTCTAGTGAAGGAGGGAGCGTGTAGTTCGGAACCCGCTTGCATGAGTAAGCGAGCACATATGCATATAAGCGTTTGCATGCGCCGGAGTCTCGGCTAAGTCTCTCACTCACGTGGAAACAAATGCACCGTAATTTCTCTCTTCGTTGCAACATTTGATTGTTATTGTCCAGGCAGCGAAAAATCCGTTCACCTGAATTTGACGGCATCAAACTCCCCCCCCCCCCCCCCGTTGCTCATTACTCTTGCCCTCGACGAAAATACTCGTGTTCTATCTACCCTCAATCTCTATATAATCTTCGATCTTTATCCTTATGCTTTAATTACTTCGTGTCACGGCAACGCCCAAACGCCTTTTCTCGCCTTCGTTTCCTCATCTCATTGTCGTCGTCGTCGTCGTTGCTGTTATTGTTATTGTTATTATAATACATGTATAACTTATAAAAATTTGCCTTCTGGTAATATAGCACTCGTTAACCGAACAATGTGTTTATCGCTTTGATGCGTTGCAAACACTATCAAATATCTTACGGAGTCCATATTTTCAAACAATGTAACGCTATTATTGGTTATCAAGATAATTTTATCCAATTAGAGGTGTTTCAGTAGATGTTTTAAAACAACTTTGGAGAAGGAATGAAAATGTAAGAGCGAAATATATAATTTTATAAAAAAGTGTAAAAAGAAAGTGCACTGACTGGGCTACAAAGTTATCGAACATTTTCCAACAGTGTATATAAGATAATGGGGCTAATGGGCGTTCGATTTGAAATTGCAGCTGGGACCACGATCATGCAGCAGTCCAACAGCCAATATTAAACTTGAATAATAACGGCCGTCGACGAAGACGTAGCGACGGATGCGTCATATGGTGCGCATCGATCCTACCCTGTCTTTTCAATAATTTTTCAGTACACAGCCCCGCTCTTGTTGCAGCCAATAAATCACCCCTAATGAGTTCAGAGCATCGGTTAATGTGCTTCCACAAGAGACAACGAAACTTAAGTCACCGGTCAAACTCCCACGCCACGTAAAAAGGACAATATGCCGTCAGTCTCCCAGCTCTCCGGGATTTAGAGTCGCATTTGGACCACGGACTACGGACTTAACATAGCAAGAAAAAAGACTCGCCCGTGACACAGAGTCCGCGTTTTGTGAAAGTTCCATTCTTTTAAGAGTATGCTCTTCATTTTCTGAAAAATCGTTGCAAGAGAGTGCGAGAGGCTTCCTTTTTTATTATCAAGCACTCCCCTCGTATTATTCACTGGTTTACGTAGCTACGATGTTCTTGGATGCTCTTCAAGTCTCAATCTTGTTATTTTTCTCTGTTAACACCTTGACAAGTCCTCGACTTTTATAGATTTATCAATGGTTTATGAAAAATCTGCTGGTTAACGTGATGCGCACTTCGAAGGAGCAAAAAATCATTTTTAAATGCTCTTACTACATTTATGGCGTTTATTGTCAGATTTCCAAAGTTAACTACTTTTCTTCGATCGTGCAATCGAGTCCTTCTGCTCTTATATATAAATATATGTCGATAAGAATATTGATTTTCACGCGAGTCTAGTTTTCCTGTTATAAATTAATTCATAGTATTATTATCTATAATCTTATCAACAGAAATTTTATAAATTGATACAATATTAGCAAAGGCAGATTCGGTTATTCAACAAAAATACATAGTATATATATATATACAAATAACGTAAATAAATTTTGGAATACTTCTTTCATACCTTTATACGCTACGAGAAAGCGGGGAAAATTCGTTCCTGTGCATTAGTTGTTGTTTTTCTTGTAGCTTGTTTTAATCCACTTTAATTATACTTGACTGTGGTTTAACCACCAATTGTCATTTTTAAAATATTATTATATAATTATATATAATTTTTTTTTATACGCGAGATTCACAAAAGACACTCACTGCACGGTCGTTTTCATAATTAACTGTAACGGAAACTTTACAAGTTCAGCAATTGTATTTTTAAATATCAAAAATTTTTTATACTTATTCGAAATTTGATAAATTTATATTTATATTTTAAGTCTACTTTAATACCCTTACACAAGCTTACGAATTACAAACTATTTAAAATTATATGCTTTAAGTTTTTTTATAATAATTTTAATATACCACTCAACTAAGAAAACAGGAATATAAATTTATAATAAACCTCTTTATATAAAATATATATTTGCAATTACATTATAAAATTAATAATCTTTCAAAAAGTAAAACAAATAGAAACACTTAAATGTGATATAGACATTAATTTTTAATATCTTATTTAATATACTTTTTTTACACAGATAATCCTTTTTGTGGGTCTAAAATATGCGAATGTTATTTTATATTTACTTGTGGAATGTAATAAAACAGAGTAAAGTAAGATGTGAATTTAATGACAATACAATATGTATTTATTTTTCATTTTAGTTTTTTAATTGTAGGAATTGAAATGAAATAATTAATTAATAATTAATTAATAATTAATTAAAATAATTAAAATACTGCCTTGTAAAAATATTACAAACAATGCTATCCAATATTTATATTAATCATTTATTTATTGGATTAACAAAAAAATTCGTTTATGTAATGTTTATTAAAAGTTATTAAAAGTTTATGTAATGCAATATTATTCTCTTAAATTGAATATATTATTTTACAAATCAACCGTATAATAAAATATATTAATATTAATATTAAGCTTTAATGTGATTGTGTTAGTAACTTATTATGTCGGAAGATTTTAAAAAAAAATTATAATGGTCTATGAATAAAATTATATATTTTTAATAATTATCTCAAGTTTTGAAATTTTACGTGAAAACAAATCGTTTTACTGTTCATTGTTTCCGGTTCTTTATCAAAGAAAATGTGAGTATATATCTTCGTTGAAACTGAAAATAAAAAGCTATTGGTATCTGCCGTTACACCCACCTAACAAGAGATTGTAATTAGACTTCAAACAGAAAATAAAAACGATAGATTATTTTCAGGAAGCCAACAGTACAGTAGACAATTTACATATTTTTATATCAAAAAGATGTTTTAAAAAAGTGCGCATGAATTTATATATAAAGTACAGAAGGTTTCTCCGATAAAAGGTTATTTTTAAAACAAAAGAAGAGCATCAATACTATCATTAATATCAGGCATATAAAAACAGGAAATTTATGTAAGTTGTCTGCAATATCACACCAGAGATCTATGCTTAACGTTGTAAAGTCCATTTCCTTATTCTCCCCTGATTCCTAACTGAAGACGTGTGAAGTTTGTTTCAAAATACTTTATAAAGCCTACAGCAGTAAAAACTATTCTTATATTTACATAGGTGTCTCTCTTCATTTGTCTGTCCGAACCCATTAGAGCATACATTCCACAGAATATAAGAAATCAGATGGGGCGGGAAGTCGAACCCGAGCCTCATCGCGTCGCATCATTCTCTGCTTCACTACATGTACGAGTGCAGGAGAGGCCGTTTACCGGACTTTGGATTTCAAGTGAACTCCATTGTTATAGTCACGCGTCAGAACGAACGTGTTTTTATTTGCATGGGCTTATTTGTGTACTTTCTTGCGTGTTAAGCTTTTTATTCGCCCTAAAACCAACAATTTCTAGTCAAATTTCCCATTGTGCAACTGGCATTTAAATAATTAAAAAATAAGAACAACATCCTTTTTCTACTCTTGTTTCCCATTCAAATGGCCCACTAACAAATTTTAAATTGCGTTTGCATTTAGTGATAAAAGTTTGTTACGGATAAAAGGATTCATTCCTGAGATATATGCGAATTGTACTATCTCTTGTCGTACTACTCTAATCGTACTATTTAATTTTAAAAGATTATAATGGATGGAATTGTCACTTCCTTGCGTTAACCCTGTGTTTTCTCACTATTTTGGCAAATGTGTATTCTTAAATATTCAAATTAGAAAATAACGAAAAGACTGACAAAGAAATTAAGCATACAAAATGAAGATAAAATTCTAAAGGGTACAAAGTTGAATCAATATTTCAACGTGACTCAACCGTAGAAAATGTTTGTCAGTATTATAAAAGTCAACATTGAATCAATATTCATTTTTAGTATTTGCAAATTAAATACTTGATAACTATATTTTATAAAAGTAATTATCAAAGTATTCTTGTGTTTAAGACATTTTTTTAAGAAACTTGATATTTTCTAAATGAATTCTAATACTCGAATTTTTAAGCATTAAGATAAAATTAATTTTTTGAAAAGAAAAGTAATGTTTGAAATAAAAATTTGGTAAAAACCATTTCAATCCATACGTTCAACAACAATTTTGCATCGGAACTCATACAAGCTAAATTTTCATCGTAAAATGTAAAGTAAGCCCCTTGATATTATATAAAAGTATAAGAAACATTAATTTAAAAAGAAAAATGTCCTTGAACTATACATTATAGAATCGTAAGCATTTTAAAATTCATAGTATATCGAATTATTATTTACAAATAAATCCAACACGGTTATATAATTGTATCGTAATAAAATTATAAATGGGAATGCGCATAAAAGAATGAGAAAGCGATGGGATAGAAGCTAACGGAGAGAAAAATCTTACATGGGCAGAGTGAAATAACCAACGAGAGTTAGAGGCCAAGAAACGGCAAAGTTTAGAGAGGTTCGTTTAAAGACCGGACAAAGATAATTGAAGATTTTCAGTCTGTATTTCTCTTTATGTTCAGTTTGTGTCTCAAGTACTTAGAAAGGGTCGACGTCGGTGAGCTAGAACCAAGCGGTCGAGTTTCTTAGATACGTACGGCTCGATAAACGTCTACGAGTCAGCGGTGCACTAAAAAGATATAAGCGATAAGGAAGAAGAAATGCCGGTTGGCTCCCGCCGAGAAGCACAGGGAA
The DNA here is from genome assembly GCA_030522565.1 of Ceratosolen corneri. Lineage (NCBI taxonomy): Eukaryota > Metazoa > Arthropoda > Insecta > Hymenoptera > Agaonidae > Ceratosolen > Ceratosolen corneri. The sequence goes on from JAPYYT010001829.1 coordinate 8,401, forward strand.
AACTTGAGAATAACAGATAAAGGAAAATACAAGAATGCGTTGTATCTTTCTGTCTGTCTGTCTCTCTATCTCTCTAATGATACGAAACATGGCAACGTAAATTTTTGGACATTTTTTAAGTGGAGGTAATAGACCAAAATGAGCCGACTTTTTTCGATTATACTTCGCCTTCATTTTTTTGTTTGTACGGGCGATCCGAACTCAAGTCAGGCAGGCTCTTAATCTTCTTTAAATACCTGCTAATAGACGCGTAAAAACGAAGTAGATCCCTTTGTGAATTGCGTTCATTTGGTAGTTGAAAAATTTTTCATTTTTGATGTGAGTGCGATTTATCGTGGAGACCATTATACAACTTTCAAAACTTTCAAAATACCACTTTGAGGGGATTCGAGTAAACTTACTGCTTCTGTTCATTTTCGATTAATCATACTTGCACAACAGGCTTCTTCGAAAAATGAACGATGTATTCGTCAATAATTACACTGCCGATGTTATATTAATGCTGCTTTTAGAATCTTCGTGGGTGGAATGATGTGTGCATAATATCTGTTTTAAGACGCCGAAAAAGTTCGTCAAATAAATATAATTAATTAATATAATGTATTATAATCTGAACAAAAGAATCACGGAAATGCAGTTGAATGAGGAAAAGCGATTTTCATATAATTCAAGTTTTGCACTCGCATTATTAAGGCGGTAAATACGAGCTTAAAAATAATTGTTTAATATATCTGGAATATTATTTATACTATTACTAATTCTAATATTGTTTTTTTTTTCGTATCTAATACTATTCTAATGATTGAGTTAGTATGTATATCAATAGTATCGGTATTACATACATATAATGTAATTTTTATATATATGCAAACACAGAAAACTGACGATTAAAAGTACAGCCCAAACTAAGCATAAGTTGACACATTTTTATAAAACAATTATGTTGAAAAATAATACGTATTTTCGTCACTTTAAGTAAAAGAAATATGAATTTACAGATGAAGTTCAATTCGAAGTTGAAAACCAATTTAAAGAACTCTCAAACATATGGATAAAAAGATCTTTATACGCGGCTACACAAATTTACTTACGAAACTCTTAGCCGGCCTTCAAATTTGAAATTCAAAGAAACTGTTGGAAAAAAAGAAAAATTCTTAGTCGAAGATTAGGCACGAAGACAAAAAAGCGAGCCTCGAAAAATATTTAGAATGGTAAGAAAAAAAAGGTACTGTTGAGCGATGACTAGATGGTCAGGTGGGGCAATGTTCGACTTCAAGCAGGTGCACTCAGTAAAACGTCTGCCTGCTCTTTCTCTTGAGAGCGAGCCCAAGGGAGTGTCGAGGGAGCCGAGGGAGTCGAGGGAGCCAAGGGTGATGGAAAAACTGCGTTCCCAGGCGCGTCATATAGTCCAAGACCGAATCTTCTCGCAGCTGAAAGAAAAGCGACGCGAATTTTCGACGAGACAGTGCAACGGAAAAAGTAGAGAAGAAAAAATCAGAGCGAGTCGGTCGAGTGCGCGCGCGCATGAGCAGGGAAAGAGACGAGGCAGAGAGGAAGATTATAGGGACCTGCTTTTACGAAGAGCAACCGAACGAACAAAGAAGCCTTTGGAGTTTATTCAAAGGAAAAAGATATCCAGGGGCGCGAAGAGACGAAGGAAAAGATTATTCTAGGAAATAATAAGCCGTGTATGAACACTCAGGAGAAAGACAGAGGTCGCATATGATCCTATCGGTAGAGGTGAAGAACAAGAGGCCATGCATGGTCTACGCACATTGTATCTATAACTATACTGTTAGCTTTTACTCAGATCAATGCGAGCATTTCGTAGCTTGTCCTTATACGTCTCAAAGAAATTAACATTTTGAATAATGTGCACAAGTCCCGTTGCTTGTATAACTTAAGCAATTATGAGGTATTATTCATTCTTTGTTCTAAAACAACGAACTAACTTCACCGGAAAGTATGTGTATATGGTGGATGGAGGGGATGGGGCGATGGAAATTATAAGGGCATAATAAAAATTTTCCTCTGTTCGAAGTTCTACTTCCAATTCAATTTATCCCTCGAATTTGACTTCTCGTCAACTGAATTAACTTTTTTGAATCGTAATATTATTCTAAAAAAACAAAAAATGTTCTTTACACACTTTTCATTGTGCGACATTATTCGTTGTATGAAGCTTTCTTATTATAAATAAACTTTCTACGCAAAATATTGCCATTTAAGCTCAGTTCCTTATGCTTTAAACGTTTTAAGCACTCAAGGTTTTCTTATATGAACACTCCTTTGCTCTTAATGGATTACAATTTGCTATAACATTGCTTATTAAAGCATTTTCGTTACATAATTACAAATATAAATTCTTAAGATAGTTTTATCTTAAAAAATAATATAAATATGGTCAAATTCAGGTTTAATAAATTTAATCATTATCTGATTATTGAAAATTTATTCATAACAGCAACTTCAAGTTGAAAAATTATATATACTAAATTTAAAGCTTACAAGTTTTATAATCTTATCACAATAATAAATATCGCTTACGAATTTAGCAAATTAACAACATTTTTTTAAATAAAACTTGTATATATTAAAAATTTTCAATACAAGTTTTATTCTATTCAATGTTATATTCTATTCAATTTTTATAATATCCATTTTATTCATTAATTTTTATTCCCCAATATTATTAATCTAAAATATTTACAACAATTATAAATAATAGTAAATCAAATGTACTTTTCATTCTTTACATAAATTAAGTTATTAAACTTAAAAAAAGCCATTTATTATAATTAAAATGGATATTGTCACGAGACAAAAATCAATTTAAAAGCTTATTACTTACTTTTGTCTTTAATATTTAATTTTCTGTGTTTCGTATTAATATACAAGTCGAGATAAATTTTATACTTCAAAATACAAAATATTAAATTTATCACATCTATTGTAAATTTTATTATAAAAGATTGTACATTGAAATTAATTTATCAGAATTTAATTACTGATTAGAAATTATTTATAGCAATACTTTAAAATAATTTGTATAATATATAATTTTGATTAATTCGAAAAATTAATATATAATAAAAGATATTTCATATATAAATTGGTATTTTCAATAAAAATGGTTTTATTGAGCCATAACTACAAACTATTTTATTATAAATATTATATTTATTTATTATATGTGTAATTATCAATAAGTTATTTAATTGTACGTAAATTTGAATATTTGTCATTTTTCCACGAAGCAAAAATTTATTACTTTCAGTATATTTTATTTTATTTATTAATTTTGTGTGTGTGTGAGTGTGTGCGCGCGCGCAAAGGTAAAAATGTAATTTAAATTATAAATTGTATATTAAATAATATTTAATAACTTTACTCAAATATTAAAGCAATTTAATATTACGTTGCCTCATCTCTTATTGACGTAGATTAAACATAATACGAAACTTTGGTATTTCCTAGAAAAAAAATGTAATTTTATAAATTACTTATTGCAATCATATACAAACTAAACTTAAATAAATTATTTAAAAAAAAATTGATATTTAATATTAAAAATAAGTGTAAAACTACTACTTTCAATTGACTATGTAAATATGATAATTACACCATTTCACACTTGCATATATACATAGAATATGCATAGAATCAGCTTTATAATTAATTTTGATTTAAATCAGATAATATAAAATAATCTAATTGAACAATTTTAGTGTTGAATCAATTTTGTATTAAATTTATATTAATATTGATTTTATATTTATATAAATTTATATTATATAAATTTATATTAATATTAATAATCGATTTATATTAAAAATTGATGAAATTTAAACAATTTAATACTTTTGTAATTAATAAAAAAGTAGATATAGATTTATTTACATATTTCTTTTTTTAATTTATGAACTATTAATTTATATATGATGTACGTTTTTTATACGAATTTTATATAATTAAATATTTTAAGCATTTCATTAAATTAACTTTGACATTCTTGGAGTTTGATATAATTCTGAAATCAATTATATAACACTCATTGAATAACTTAATTTATTAAGTAGTTTATTCTGTATTAGTTCTAAGATCAATCCGTATTTAGTTATTAATAAATAAGTATAAATAAGATAGCATTAGAAAGTTTTTTCAAACACAAAACTATAAAATCTTTTATTATTTTTAGTACTTCAAATAAACACTATTAAACTTAAATTATACTAAAATTAACATACTATTTAAAACAGGAAAGTATTTAGAGAAGAATTAATTTAGTTAATAGTAAATTAATAAAAATAGTTAATATACCAGAGGCAACAGACTTATTGGATTCTGTTGGAGATGATGGTGTGTAATCCATTTGAGGACTCAGAAAACCTGTTTCTGAAGAGCACAGTGTAACTGTATAGTTAGGATTGGGGCTCAGAATTACATTTGATACTGGACTAGAACTTGCTTGACCATGGTTATAAGTTTCCTCAAGATCATATAATGGACCTGAAGATTGTGAATCTTGATACATTGCTGAAAATTCTGTTACTCCATCTTCATCTGTAATAGTATCATTATATTCGATATTTACAGCAGGGGTGTTCAATACAGAAGGATCCCAAGCTCCACTTATTCCAGAGATACGTGACTCATCTTGAGATGGCGTTAATGAACCATAGTAAGGAGTTCGTGCTCCGTCTAAGACGATTTAATTAATTTTTTCTTTATATAAATTTACAAAATTTAGTTATCCGCAATATTTTTCTAAGGTAAATTCGTTTTGAAAAAAGTATACTTTTTAATTTCAATGAATTTCGTCATAAAAACAATATACTTACTGTCATACATAGGTGTCTGTGAGCCTTGTAAAGACACTTTTGAATCCTCTTTAGATCCATACATCGGCGTCCGAGCTCCTGTACAATAGGTTGGTGTGTAATTATGAGTAGTAGATCTGCCTGTATTCGATTCTGTGGTGATTATATGAGACCGATTAACTGAAATTGTGTGACATGGTGAGTGCAACTCAACCCGCACTGTACTTTCTGTAGCATCTTTTACAAAACCTATATTCCCTTTATAAGGACCACTTGTTATCTTGATTGTAGTTCCTATTAATTTTTTGTCTCGAATGGAGCCAAAATTGCTTAATCCAACTACACTTTTACTTCTAAAAATATATAACAACAAAATTAATAATAGTAACAATAGAAACTAAATAGAAACTTTTACATTTATAAAATGTAAAGAGTAGAATGAAAATTAAATACTATATCAGAATCAAATATCTTATTAATATTGTAATCTAGAAATTTACAAATTCATATACGAATAATTTAATGAGATTTTTTTTATTATAGAAATATATTTTTATTTATAAAATAAACATTTTGTATTTATATTGACTAAGCAATTCAATTTCTGTTTTTATCATTTTATTTAACTCGAGATATTAAATATTTTCTATAATTGATATTTAAATCGATTACATAATTTCATGTAATCATTATATAACTAGATTAAATAATAGTTGTTATTGCATTTGGCTGATCTATTTGGCTCGTGGAGAACATATATGAGCGAAAATATTAGTGTAATTCGCGGTTATTAATTTGCCTATATATGAATTTTAATCGATATTAATTTTCAATGGTACTATTTACGAAAACTAAAATTTTAAATTTAAATAAAATATTTTACAATTGTCAACTAACAACAAACACTACAATTTCAACTTTTTTTTTATTTGATTTGAAAAAATTGAGAATTTCTAAATTTTATTAGTCATCTCTTAAAACTTTTCTTGGAATAATTGATAGAAATAGAAAATACTGTTTCTAGTAGTGAATTATATTAGTCAATTGCAGGTGTTTTTAATAAATCCCTTTAGTACTTCTATTTATATATATTATATGGTAATAATTATTTATAATTATATAAATTATAATTTAAGTTTTTCCTACATTTATTACAGATATATACACTCTATAAAATAACAATGAAATAAATGGTTAAATCGTTATAAAATATTATAAAATATTATTGAACAAAATTAATAAGGTAAAAGTAATAGTTCAAAACACTGTCATATTTTCAATTACTTTACCTAATATGTAATTTTTTATCTTTCGTATTAAATATTTTAGCTAAAAGATTAAGATTTATATAAATAATTTATACTTTGGTTAGATTTAAAAATTTAAAAATTGTAGAAATATAATCTAAGTATATTATTAAATCATCACATTACATAAAATATAAAAATGTAAAATAAACTGTCAAAAATTTACTTTTCTGCATATGAAGGTGAAGCATAAACTAGAGAATTGTATCCAATTGTAATACTTTTATTTCCTCCAACAAGTTGTAGATGTCTTGTTTTGCAAACAAATATTCCACCTGTTTCAATATATACTGTCGAATGCAGAAAAGCAAAGCTTCTATATAAGTGTTTTATCTCTCCATCTCGACCAGAATGAGGTCCATCAACTACCTTAACAATATCCTTTCTTGTAATTGCTTCTTGAAACATATCCAGAGCAATGGTGTTTTTATTCTCGCGATATTTAATTAAGCTTCCTGATTTGACATCAACAAGTTTTCCATGCATCGATAAAACTTGAAAATTCGCACGTTGAAGTTGAACTATAACACCTACTGTTTGAGGTTCAAGCTGAACAAGATCACCCCATTGAAATTTACCAAAACTGTCGACACCTGTTGCCATATCCGGACAAAGTTGTAAATTATTAGATAGAACTTCGAGTTCATGCATTGATATATCAGAAAAGAGAATAATACGATCATTTTCAATTCGAACTATTAAACCTGTATCACCTTCATATACACCATCTACCACCTAGAAATAATTGTTTTTAAACAATTTATATCAAAGTAGATACTATTTAACTTGATTTAACAAATTTTTCATTATATAATAAACTTACTTTAACATGATTTCCAATACTAAAATATTTTTTTAATTCATATGGCATAAAATCAATAGGATCTGTTAAATCTTTATGATTTGGCAAAATCATAATTGTGTTACCATCTATAGAAAGAATTTTGCCTTGCAAATGCATCAATTCACCTTGACAAACTTCTACATTATCACCAGTAAAGAAGTTGTGATTAATTAGTAAATTTTCTTTTCTATTAACAAATCCAGTAATAGGAGTATCATTCAACTCAATATTTACATTTTTTGAACTTTCTTCAAATTTTTCTATTTCTTCCATTGTAGGTTTTACTCTTTCAGTGATTATACCATTTATTTTAAAGTTTTTATATAAATATCTACAAAAATTTTAACGTTTATTATATATATTAAGGAATTAAATTTTTTGTTTAAATTTTGAAGAGTGAATACTCTACATATTTAAAGATTTTTATCTTAATAAAAGTATCAACACTACCTACCCTTTATGAGTATAATGATTTCCTTCAAAGATTAAATAATCTCCATTGCTTGTCACTTCTCCACCAATTGCTCTAATAGCTTCTGGATTAAATGGTTTTGCAGGTGGTCTTATTTTTCTTTTACGCTTTTGACATTCAAGATTGTCATTTATTAATCTTAATGGACCACGAAGTTTAGAATAATCAATTCTTGGCAATAATTTCAAATGTACTTTATTTTGTCCTATATCAACATAATCAATCTGTGCAATATCATCTTTATACATGCCTCTTTTTATTCTTACCCACTGATTCGGCTTTAAATTTTCCTGCATTCTTACTCTAAAAATGTCAGTCATTTCTTTGATTGGCACCATCATTTGTTGCCAACACCCTATTTTTAAACTACAAATATTGTCAATAGCTGATTTTACATGAACTTGTTTAAAAGCCTCAACATAAATAAAACCTTTCATGCTTTTAGGTATAATAGCTGATTTAATGGCTAAAGGATTGTCTAAAATATATATTAAAGAATGAGAACAAGTTCTTTATTAAAGATAATTTTAATTGTTTAACTTACCAGTATATTGATATGTAAGAAATTTTCTCATTAATAAAAGGATAGTAGTATTTTCTTCACCAATTTTACATTTGATTAACCAAAGATTAGGATCCTTTATATCGGGTAATAAAGTTTGTTGAGTAATTTCATCATTCATTTCTTCAACTCCTTCAACATTATGAGATATTGAAGTTTCATTTGCATATTTGTTTTTAAGATATTTTTCAATTTCATCTTGTTTTTGTAAACTAAAATAAAACTTGCTTTACTTTTTTATATTATTATAAATTCATATTAAAAACCACTGCAATATACTCACTCCCATAAATCTAATACTCTTCTTCTACCTTCAATTTCTCTAGCAGTTGGACCAAATTCATCGATTTCATTTTCAATAATACCAATCTCTTGTACCCCTTGTTCCCATTCTTCATCACCATCAACATCATCAACTTCAGCTTCTTGTAGTATAAAATCACTTTTTCTAGTTTTTTTTTTTTTTTTATTATTTTTTTCACAATCCTCATCAGTGGAACTAAAATCTTTACATTTATTTAATAAAAAAATTTAATTAATTATAAATTTTTTGTTCAATATAATTGTATATTTTACATTTTTTAATTATTAAAATTATAAAATATGGATGATAACTAAAATTAATATCTAATTTAATTGAATTATTTTTAATACAATTATATTAGCATAAATTGAAAATAATCATATAACAAAAAAATGATTTTGATTTGTTAGAAATAATTAGAAATAACAAAAAACGATCAAAGCATAATAGGAAAAATTTTAAATAAATGAAAATTTGTTAATAATTCATAAAACATAAGAGTTGAAAATAAATTTCACGATTTTTAATTTTAAAATTTATTGTATTTATGATATAGTCCTATTCAATTGAAATAAATTACTTCTAAATACAAATACAACATAAATATTAAATTTTACAAATGGATTTTATAACTAGACTATTCAAAATTCAATATTTTGATAGAATAAATATTAAAAATCTTACTTGAATTATCAGATGCTGCTGTACTTACAATTTCATTATCAAATTCGATCTCGTGTTGTTTTAATTGGTCTTTCGATCGAAATAGTTCATCGTTCTTTTCAATACTGAAGTTAAAAATATAAGTATAAAAAAATCTGTACTAAAAGTATTAATAGCAACAAAGTAGTCTAAATTAACATGCAATATTACCACGAGTTTGAATAATTTCTAGACAACTGAGTAAACATTTTTTAAAACTATAAAAAGTTTTCCTCTCTACAACAATACACAATAATTCAAAACGTACAATTTGAATAAGCTTTTCAAATCAAACTGTAATATAATCGTAGGACGAAATCGAATCTGTTTTGTTTTAGTTGTGATCAGTAAACATTGTTGCCGAATATGAAACTTTTCAATTCGACCTTTCTAAGAAATGTTTTTCAAAAGAATCTAAATAGCACGTGTATATATGTAAAGCATTTACAATGTATATTCCACATTTTCATCATAAACATTTATTACCTATTAATTAACAGAAAAATGCTAAGCTAATTAAAATATATATGTTTTACAAATATATTATATAAGAACATTTCAACAAAATATCCTCTTTTATTTTGTATAATTCAATATAATTGATAGCATATTATAAGAAAACAAAAGGTTTTCAAATTATCATGCTTAAAACTCCTGTTAATAGTACATTTTATATGACAAATAAATGATTTAAAAACCATATATTTATAAGAAATTAATATTGTATCTAACAAATCTTTAAGATATTGTTAATATTTGGGTTTGCGATTTTCAGAATATTAAATTTTCTTTCTTCCATTCTATTATTTATGATTTTTAATCATCATTGCAATTTTACCGTTTTTAACATAATAAGGGAAGTTTATTTTATAAATTTTTCAAATTGTAATTAAATATATTGATCATCCATCAGAATATTTATTCAATAACATTTACATTTCATTTCATGACTTTTTTTACAACTTTGGTCAAAAAGTATTTACAAGAATTAACCATTAAATACAAATGACAGTTTTTACTAACTATAATCATCTGTTAAAACGGAAATAATATTTCTTTTGGAAAACGGACAAAGGAAAAATTTTCATTGGCTATTTAAAATAGCATTTAAAATTAACTATTTAAAATAATTAACTATTTAAAATTTAAAATAGTAATTGAAATATTTCTAAGGAAAGAGCTATCAAAAAATTTTTATTTTGATGAATAACGCGAGTATATACAATAAAACTGATCTTGTATCGCTCTAATAACAATATAAGTTAATTTTATTATTATTTAGTCGCTATTATTTATTTTAATTATATTCGAATATAATTGATATATATTATATGTAATACATTAATTATAAGTTTGATCATGCGTGTACATTATTATATAGATATCAGATATAAAAAAAAAAAAATAATTGAGTGAAATGATATTCAATAATTTAATAAATATTTATGAAATAATTTAAAATTAATACGCAATGTTTTCTTTGATGCTTATTAATAATTAATAATAATTAATTTTAATTAGTAATTAATAGTGATTAATATTAATAGTAATTAAGTTAATTATAATCTAATATAAATATAATATATAATATAAATAATTAATTAAATAAATAAACTTAGTAATTAAGAATTCGGTGATTATTCATCTGCATTAATATACAATTAGGGTAAAATCAACACCGTATATTATACATAATTGTTTTTTAACTATATTATGTTAATATAATATAAATAGTATAATAATTAACAATAATAATCATTGTGAAGTACTGAATAATTAAATCAATTTTTTAAACTATATTTATACTTATTCTTTCTTGATAAACGTTTAATTATAATTTAAAGTATTGAAAGTATTGAGTAAATACAAAAAATACAAAAAAATACAAAAAAGAAAAATGGAAGAATAAGAATGATTATATATATTATGTGCACATACTCAATTATCTTTTAATATAAATTAGATAGATAGATTTAAATAAAAATATATTTTGATAATTATTTATATAATTCTAATTTACTAAATACCACTATTGATTATCATTAATTATTTAATTGTATAGTTATTTTGATGTATAATGCCTTTTCATATTGCTGTATAACTTATTATCAATAATTTATTTGAAAATGTATATTTTAAGAAAATAAGATTGCTTTAAAACAACAAATTTTATAAACAAAAAATGATTAAAATCTTACAATTAAACTAAAATGAAGTTATTAAAACTACATTAAATCTTAAAAATAATTATAATTAAAGAATTTGTTGCCAGTAGTTTTCAATTTTTGGCGCGTAAAAATCTACGATTGGCCACAATACGTAATAAACCAATGGTCTAGCATGCCTGTATATTATATTATTATTAAATTTATAATTAGTATAAATAATGGATAATTTTATTAGCAATATTTTATTATAATTATTGTTGACTAGTATAGTAAAAAATTCTTATTGTCACTATTGGACGTTGCATATGTTTAACTTAAAGCTGATTGGCGTTTCCCGCCATTTCTGAACTCGTGCAATGAATTATTCGATGAATTATTCACTCCGTACAAATTAAAACTTATTTCTTTTGACCTTCTAATTATTATTAATTACGATCAATATAGTATTATTACTTTAATTTTATAGATAAAAGATGCAAGTGAATAAAAAAACAAAAGTTATAAAAGAATCTGTAATTGATGACATTACTGACTCAATAAGTAAGTAAATATTAAAATTGGTTGCAAAATATAATATTCATTATATCTTCAAATTCTATAAGAATATATTTTTGTTTATATTTATTACTCATTTTATTATTGAATTATAGAAATAAATATAAAATCAGCAGTAATTTAATATTTTAATGTTTAATAAACATTTTTTAAAAATACTTTTAGTTGATATTGACCAAACTCTAAAGTCAATTGGAGAAACCCATTCTTCCATTTTAAAATGTAACCAAACTATTGTTAATTATTTACTTAAAATGGATCAACAAAAGAAGAATAAGCCCAGTAAAATTATTTTGACACAAGAACAGATTAAAAAAATAGCATTATCTACTTCAGAAGTAAATATGAATAAGTAATGGTAAATAAAATATTATTTTTTAAATTTAAATTAAAAAAGAAAAATTTATAACAATTCTAAAAATACTTATGAAATTATGTTTTACAATAAATATTTTATTTAAATGTCTAGTATATAAAACAGATTAACAACAATATTTACTTTAATATTCGAATCAAAATAAATCAAGATTATTCTAAAGTAGTATCATTTACAAATAGTTACCATGTATTTGCTGATGGATTTGTTTCATAATTTAAAAATTGTTTAGCATAAAAACTTATATTGGATTGAATTGGAAAAACTGAAATGTTTGTGGTTAAACAAAATAAAAAGGAATTCTTTTAAATGTTATATAATAATACGTTTTCTTTAGTGATATACGTTATTTATTAAGGTGATTGGAGTGATTGTAAATTAGATTCTTCATGTTCAGCACACATATGCAGAAAATCTTGTAAATTGCTTATTTTTCTCAATGAATGTTAGCCATAAATAACGATAGTATTCAAAATAATACATTGAGCCTTACAGATATTTAAAAAAAATTATTAATATTTAATAAAATTACTGAATATAATGCCTATTTAACAAATGACAAAGATGTTTCAAAGCTTTTTACAATAATCGTATCATTGAAGAAGGTATATTTGTAAAAAATCTGGATGAGTATTTATCAAAAATCAATGCGAAGAAACTAGAATTGATATCTCCTTATATTGATGACAATTATTTTCAAAATAATTTCATATTTAATCATTCTCTGCATCTAAAATTATTTATAAAAGTAGAAACCAATGTAGAATGAATTTATCTAAAAAATTCAAGTAATAGTATTCATAAAAATATTTCTAATTGTAAAAATGAAATATATATTAAATTAAAAGAATTATTTCTTCGTTTATTAGTATTAATATTTTACTAATTTATATCACTTTTATTGTACTAGATACATTTTACTTACACATGTCTTATACTGTACTTTTATTATTTTTGTTAATATTTCATATTAATGTTAAAAATATTGTTATCTAGTTATCATTATCATTTAAAATATTTTACATATTCCACTGATGTGGTTTACAAGATTAAATTTAGTATTATAATTTTGAAAATATATGGGATTGTAATAATTAAACCCATTACATATTTTTATGAAATTTTGCAGGGATTGTATGAATTGTAAATAAACGTATAAAACCAGTTACAAAAATATAATCAATAAATTTTTACTAGTATACTTTAGTAGTATTAGTACTATATACTGCTTAAAAAAAAGAAAAGAATATTTAAAAAACTACAATATATATAAATAAATTTAAACATATATTGTAGTGCATAATTTAGATTACTAAATTTCTAAATTGTGGTTACAGAAATTGAGTATAGTAAAATGAAGATTACTGCTGAAATTATTATCTATAATTGAAAATAAAAAATAATTACATTAGGGATGAGTTTGAAAATTGAACATATTTACATTTTTTGCAATTGGTTTTCGACAACTTGAGCCAAGAATAATATTTTGATATTATTGTAACATACACATTATATAATTTATAAAAATTCAATCCACAAAATGAAAGTATGAATTTTTTTTATTAGTTACCCCATACTAATTAAATATTTTATTTATATTATATAAAAGATATTTTTGAATTAGTTAATTTACATAATAATAAATTATTAATCAAATATACATTTTAAAATATAAAAATTAATTATTTATTTGATAGATTTGTTTTATTTTTTATATTTTTTAATAAGTATTTTAATTTTAAATATGAATAATTGTTTTTTAAAAACATTATTTTTTTAATTTTTAAGTCATTTTATTTAAAATCCTTGAAAACAATTTCAAATTAAAATATTTATTTTATAAATAACATACTACCAATTTAAGACTAAATTTAGATTATAAAGAAACAATTTTAAATTTATATTATATAAATTAAATAATTCCAAATGAAATAAATTCTGTTAAAGATATTTTTTTTAGTTTTTTTATTTCAGATAACATAAATCTTATTATATTATCAGTTAGATGGGGTAGATAGAGTTTTTATATATGATAATTATTTTAAATAAAATATTACTTATATATATAAAATTCATTCCTCTTGACCAATATAAAAATTAGAAAATCAATTTTTTTTCATCCTTTCCACTATAATTTTTCAATTATACTTTTTAACTTTATTAATTTTTTAATGTATATGTTTTTTATTTTTTTTTTATTAAAATTAAATTTCACTATTTGATATTGTTTGAGATCCCGTTAGTCACAATGGTCACTCCATACCACCTCATTGTTTGAAAATTCTTTAAAAAATCTCGTTTATGATCGTCAGATGTGTTCGAAGAACCTACGAATACGACTAGAAAATACATTGAGTACCCTTCTTGACTTCTTTACGACTCCGTTTACACAGACT